>JARQOC010000005.1:471006209-471112313 GCA_033576535.1 Allobates femoralis
CTCTGCTTAAGAAGACGCTATTCAGCTGGATGTGTGGACAATTACCAAGATCAACATCGGGTAACCAGGGACAGCGTTGAGCTGCAGCCACGATAACTAGCGCATATGCGCTGCTGAAAAAATGACTACATTTTAGCGGCTGTCCGTGACATCTACAAAAAAACGGTAGTCTGACTCTGGCCTATGTCATACTCTTAGAGATCTAGAAATCTAAGATCTAGTGAGAAGTTTATACTGTCCTCTGCAATGCTGTAACATATATAGGGCTATTTTTGTAAAAATTAGGGCAGAAGACAACAAGCGTGTTAGAATTTCCGCTCTTCATCATTCTTACACACTTACTATAACTATACTTTGTAAAGCAATTTTTTAGACCAATATACTGTCATATAATACCAAATATATAGACTGTCATTCAATGCACTAAAAACCTGGTGAATTAACAGAAAGTGGATAAGTTGCAGATTTTCCATCTAGATAAGAGCGCGCACAATATCTGCAGCATAAAAGCAGCACAGAAAAAAGCTTACGTCACTGATCAACTATCTAAAGGCCATGTTACACACACAGATATCTGTTCAGATATTGGTCACAGATCTCTGGTTGCAGTGAAATCATGGACACATTGTTCCATTTGTACACAGCCACAAAATGTAACAATGTGTCCATGATTTCACTGCAACCAGAGATCTGAAAACAATATCTGCCCAGATATCTGTGTGTGAGACGTGGCCCTAATATGGATTTTCCCCATTGAGGTTACCTGGGAAATAAACATTCCCCTTTGAGTATATTCTATTGTCAAATGATGCACCCCAGGGCCATGGGGCACTCAGAACCGGGCTGGTAAGCAGTACTAGGTAGTCACAGTTCAGTTGTAAAAGAGTTCTTGGGCAATGTAGGGAAAGGGGTGATTGATAAGGGAGTTATTCGTGATGCCACCTGTGGTTTGTGGCTATGGGTAGCCACCACTGCTGCAGAACCTCTGGGGATGATGGACGGGCAGATGGGATGGAGTGGCTCCCCACGGGTGGAGTGGATCCCCAACAGTGGATGTTAGTACTTAGATTAACTTCGCTGGAAGTCTCTAGAGGGGTATAAAAGAGAAAAAGTCCCTGTAAGTGCAGTAATTAAATTTCAACATAGAGATGTTATACTTTGATATTGCTCACCTTTTAAGTGTCTTGGTTATATTGCATATAAGATCTCCTTTGGTGTGCTGCTCTCCCACTCCGGTTGGATCAGATCTAGGAAACCTGGTTCGTCACATGTAGTAATAAGTATATCGGTCTATTGGTACAGCACTTCCACAGGAGACCCGGAGTTCAAATAGATTTTCTTTTATTCTTAAAATGTATATCACAGTGGGCAGTACAATGCATTTTGACCCTTTTAGTGAGTGTTCCTCAGGTACAGTTGTAAATTATACAACTGTACCTGAGAAAGAACCATTAAAAGGGGTGAAACGCATTGTACTGCCCACTGTGACATACATTTTAAGAATAAAGGAAAATCTATTTGAACTCCGGGTCTCCTGTTGAAGCGCTGTACCAATAGACCGGTATACTTATTACAATAGTGGATGTTGGAAGGCTGTAGAGTGCAGGGTAGAGGGTGCGCAAATAACTGGAGGCAACAGCAATGAACGTTTCCTTTACCTTTACTTGTCCATTGCAGATACAGTCCGGGTCACCGGTTTAGATGTTACTGTGGACCCAGGCTGACTGGAAGCACTCAGATCCAATTAGCCAGGTGTGTTGAAGGTGAACCTTCTGCACTTTCACTTGCGAGTCCCAGCTGCTGCATGACGCTGTGCTGTGGCCCTCTCTCCCTTTCATTCCTAGTCTGTACCTGCATAGCAGGCAGCGCTAGCCCTGTTCCAGGGGTTGCTCCTCAGTGGAGACCCCAGGCACTAGTATGCTACTGTGCTCCAGGCATTAGGTAGGCCAGAGGACCTGGAATCCCCTGCCCTTCCGGATTTCTGCTGCTGGGCCATTAGTACCCGAACAGCCTTGGACTCCGGTGTCCGGTTTTCTGGTGGTTTCTCCTTTGGGGTGAGCTCAACACCGCCTCTGCTCCCCAGGCTCTTTTCTCCTTCCTCCTCAGACTCACTCCATGACTGTTCTATTGTTCTTCGTGGCTGTTCTGCCTAACCCCATCTCCAGGCCAGAACTTTTACAGGGAAGCTCCAATTAAGCCAGGTTGTAGAGCTGCCCCGTCTGGTCTGGAGACAGGAAAATGTTGGATGCTGTGTCACCTGAATAGGGGAACCTCTTTTTGCTTCCAGGTGTGACATCACACCCTGTGAGGGAGGCAATGCCATTGTTGCAACCAGACCCTGGGGTGCTACACAAGCACAGTGCTAAATGTTAAGGTATGTTCATGTGGAGCCCACTTGGACGGGGTACTCAGTACCGGACCGGGGTACTGCTGGGGATATCACGGCGGTCTTGGTCCGGACTGTGTCCCGGGTTCCGCAAGTAATGGGGGGATATTTACAGGGGATATTGTTTGTCGTGTAGCCACCCACAAGTTGTGGTCAGGGTGACCACCGCTGCTGCAGAAACTCCGGGGATGATGTTTGGCAGCTGGAGATAGAATGGCTCTCTGCAGGTAGAGGCTGGTTCCCCGAGGCAGTGATAGTTAAAGTCTATGATGGATGCTATAGATGTTGCAGGATAGGGATGATAGTGGAGGTGTCTGCTTGTTAGGGAAAGTAGGGCTTGAATACAAGGATCACACACACTCACAGTTTTGAAGTTTTCTATGACTTTACTGCAGGTGTTGGTAGCAGAGTATTGTCCATGGAGTCTGTACCGGGGTGCTGGGTTGCTCCCACCCTGACCAGGTCCTCAGCTTCCCACTGCTGTGCTGTGTGTGTGGCCCTGCTGCTGCTTTAGCTGAGCTGCTGGCACTGTCTCTCCTCACAGGTAGCCTTTTGCTAGGCAACTTGAGTCTTTCCGTGTGCTTCTGACCCCGCTGTGTTGCTTTGCTGAGGTACAGTGTAGATCTACAACCTCCACTATCCCGGTGTTTTCTGTGCTGCATGTTTCAGTCACAGATTCGGATCCGGTATCTGGCCTGTGCGCTACTCCGGGCGAGCTTCTTGCACTCCTTCCCTCAGACCCTGGCTAGGCCTGGAATCGAGGAGAAGACTGTAGAGAAGTCTGAAGCAGCCCCTTTACCCTACAGTCTCTCTTTCTCAGTTCTCCCAGGAACTGAGCTGCTCTCTTCACAGTACTGCTACGTACTGAACTAACTACTTCCTCATTACACCAGAATATATAAGTGAGCTGCTTTAGCTCCCCCTTCTGGCCTAGAGGTGCTAGTGCAGTGTCAGGTGTTTTGTGGGGACTGAACCCGTGTTGATGTTACTGTGGTACTTAACCCCTGGGGTGCCACATTCCCCTTAGTTAAAGACAGTACTCCGGGATTGTAGAAAAACAAACAATTAATATAACAATTAATATTTACAGATTCTTAAAAATAAAAGTACAAAAACCACTTAAATGTTCAAAAAGATTCCAAAAGTTCAAAAAGCAGTCTTTCCGGGGGTTTAGTCTATTGCCTCCGGGCTGATAAATATATACATAAGAGTTTTTACCACAACCGGTCTGTGGTAGTTATGGTCCATAAATAAATAAAGAAGAAAAGAAGTTCAAGAATATTTAAGAAGTTCATACAGGATAGTCTCTGTAGGTACTGGGCTCTTTAACGTTGCAAACTATTCTAAACACGTATGGGTGTCTCTGGTTACAAGTGCAGTAGGCGTCTAGGCCCTCGAGTCACCGCATAAGAGGCCAAGTTCTTACTCTCTGTGGCTGCAACCTAACACCAGGCTACTCTCACCCTTTCTATACACTTTACACAGTAACGGGTTCAATTTACTTTTCCACAAACATATTTACATTTCACATTTAATTTTACATTTCAATCTCTGTACCTAGCCAGTATCTGACCCTTGGTACTACGCTCTGATCTGCATAATGCTGGTGTACTGGGTGTACTTAGCCTGATGGTGTGGGTGGACATGTACCTACTTGGAGTGTCTGGTACTATTGCGGATGGAGATCTGACAGTAGGACTGGCAAGCTCACTAGGACCAGGAATTGGTTCTTCCTCTTCAAGCTCGACTTCCATTTCATCAGGTCTTGGGACTTTTTCTGGTAATACAGGTTCTGGTGTTGGTTCAACCATTGGAGGGAAAGCAATCATTGAGACTACAACTGCTCCATAGTAATTTGGCCATGTTTTGGGGAAATCTCCTAGAACGGTATGGAAAACTTCTTCTTCTTTTTTGACAGGTTGTGCCTGTACGGGTACGGTTACTTCTGGTGTCTTCAGGGTTTCAGGACATGGTTTGATATGGTCTCTTGACACAACTGCTGATGTTTTCCCTTCGTCTTTGCTTATTAGACACATTTTAGCATTGTCTAAATTGGATGGTAAGACTGTATATGGGGTGGTTTCCCACTGATTATCCAATTTGTTGGTGCGTCTCTTTCTCATGAGAACTTGCTCACCAGGTTGTAATGTTGCTTGAGCACGTTGGTTAAAGGTTCTCTCTTGTCTTGCTCTAGCTTGCTGAAGATTTTTCTCTACGCACTCTTGTACTTGGCGATACTGCTGTTGACATAGGGTATCCCAATTAGATTCTTCAACTCCTGCTTCAGGTTTTAGAATTCCCATATCTAAATCATTTGGCAGCTTACTGGGTCTTGCACGCTTAAGGTAGGCTGGGGTGCAGTTTGTAGAACTCACCGGAACATGGTTGCATAAGTCTACCAAATCGGGTAATTTATCTGGCCATTGATTTCTCTCAGACTCTGGTAATGTTTTCAACAGGTCAATCACAATATGGTTCATCTTCTTGCATAAGCCATTTGTTTGGGGATGGTACGCTGTCGTGCAGATCTTCTTACAGTGTTACATGTTGCAAATCTCCTGGAAAATCTCTGATTCAAAGGCTGGACTTTGGTCTGCAAGGACTTGTTCCGGGTAGCCATGAGGTGTACAGAAATGCGTCTGAAATGCTCTTGCAGCCGTCTACGCTGTCAGGTCCTTGACGGGTACCACCACTAAGAAGCGGGAGTAATGGTCCACGATGGTTAAGGCATAGACATAACCTGACCGGCTTGGTGACAACGTGACGTGGCCTAATGCAACTAACTCAAGTGGTTGCTTGGTTACTATGGAGTGGAGTGGGGCTCTCTGCTGATCTTTTCTTCTGAGGTTGCACGGGCCACATTTTCTACACCAATCCTCGATTGATTTCCTCATGCAAACCCAGTAGAATCTCTCTCTCAAGAGTACCTATAACTTCTTCCATCCAAAATGACCTGCACCGTTGTGGTAGGCTTCTAAAACCATTTTGAAATCACGCTTGGGTACAATTATCTGCCAGACCAATTCATGTGTTTTAGGATTGGTATGCCTTCTGCAGAGCTTCCCTTGATACAGGAACAACTTGCCTTTCTCTTTCCAGAGTTGTTGGGTCTCAGCTGGAGCGTTCTGGTTAGGGTACGCACCTTGTTGCGTAAGCACTTCTTTCACTAGCTTTACAGCTGGATCACTATCTTGGGTGTCAGCCCATCCATGGTGTGCTAACGGGTTGAGATTTGCCTCCTGTTGTCTTTGGTAGATGCCGGGTTGATACTTTTCTACCTTAGAACGGTCAAAGGCCGGTAGCTCAATTTCTTCCAGCACCTCCGGTTCCTCTTCCACGTCTTTCAGGTGTGGCATCCGGGATAAGGCATCTGCGTTCCCGTTCTTGCGGCCTGCCCTATATTTGATGACAAAATTTAAGTTAGACAGCCGGGCTATCCATCGCTGCTCCAATGCACCTAATTTTGCTGAGTCCAGGTGGGTCAATGGGTTGTTATCTGTATAGATGGTAAATTCTGCAGCTGCCAAGTAGTGCTTGAAACGTTCAGATACAGCCCAAACTACTGCCAGTAGTTCTAACTTGAAGGAGCTATAATTCTCGTTTTTTTTTCCATAGGCCGGAGTTACTGCTTGCAAAGGCAATGACTCTCTCTTTGCCTCCTTGCTTCTGTGACAGTACTACTCCCAGTCCCACGTTGCTGGCATCCATGTACAGAAGGGTTGATGGTAATCCGGATATGCCAGGATCTCTTCTCCTGTCAGCGCACACTTCAGCTTGTTGAAGGAGTCTTCCCTCTCTTCACTCCACTGGAAAGGAGGATTATGGGTTGAAGACCTTTTTGACTGACCTACCAGGATGTCTTGCTTCGTGAATCCTCTGATAAATCTTCGGTAATAGCCTACCAGGCCCAGGAATTGCCTCACTTCTTTCAGATTAGTAGGTCTTGGCCAATCCCTTATCACGGTGACTTTATCAGGATCCGGTGCTACTCCCTCTGAACTCACGACATGTGCTAGGTACTGTACCTTTTGCTTGAGAAGGTGGCACTTGGATGGCTTGATTTTCATGCCGTATCCGGATAAGGCTTCAAACACTTCTGCCAGGTCTTGGAGATGTTGCTCATACGTCTTGGAGTAGACTATGACGTCATCTAGGTACAGGAGGACAGTTTCAAAGCTCTTATGTCCTAGGCAGCTCCCCATCAGGCGTTGGAAGGTACCGGGTGCGTTGCAGAGTCCAAGTACAATTGAACTCACAGCGGCCCATCGGCGTAGTAAACACTGTCTTCTCCTTGTCGGCCTCTGCCACAGGAACTTGCCAGTACCCACTAGTCAGATCAAGGGTAGAAAAGTAGTTAGCAGATTTTAATGTAGCTAATGACTCCTCAATCCTAGGTAACGGGTATGCGTCCTTATGTGTGATGCGGTTGATCTGCCGGTAAACTACGCACATTCTCATGGTCCCATCCTTCTTTTTAACCAACACTAAAGGCGCTGCCCAGGGGCTACAACTGTCTCTTATTACCCCTGCAGTTTTCATCTCTTTGAGCATGTCTTTCGTGGTTTGATAGTGAGCGGGTGGTAATGGTCTATACCTCTCTTTTATAGGTTAATGGTTACCTGTGGGTATAGTGTGCTCTACCCCTTTGATTTGCCCAAAGTCTAACGGGTGTTTGTTGAATATCTGCTCATATTTTTTTACTACCCGGTATACTCCATGCTTTTGATGGGAAGGTGTAGAACTAGTACCCACATGTAGCTTTTGGCACCAATCCTCCAGCTTTTCCGCCTGACTTGACGGGTTCAAGGGCTCGACGGCTGTGATGGCATTGTTATCAACCGTGAACAATTTAGCCAAGGTAGCATACTTTGGTAATGTGACCTCATCTTCTCTGCAATTTAGAAGGTGTAATAGCACTCTTAACCGGTGTACCTCGACTACCCCTCTGGCTGTCAGTATAGTGGGTCTACTGTCTGAGTACACGGGTTCTACCAGGGCTTGATAGTCTTGCCCTTTAATGCCTACTGCGGCTCTACACCAGACCAACATTTCAGTTTTGGGAGGTATCACAATGGATCACTTACTCGTACACTGCCGATTTCACCTCCTGATATTTCTACCTGTTGTTTCATCATCAGGGCTTTTATTTCTTTGTGCAGAAGCCTCTGCTGTCCGGTTCTGGCAGACTAGGCGATCTGCTGCAAGACAGTAATTACCTCGGAAAAACACTTTTCAATTACATTCATTCCTAGTAACATTAGTGGTTCACGATCTCGCCGGTTAACATCTATAATAATAATACCCTGGTTCTGCAATTCTACCTTCCCAATCTGAATGGTCATGTCTCTGAACCCAACCTGTGGTATTAGTTGACTATTATTAGCCCATAAGTTCATTATAATGTCAGATGGACCACTATTAATGTCTGAATCAGCCCAGTACCTTTTGTATAGAACATGTGGAATCGATGTTATCTGGGACCCGGTATCCAACAAGGCACTGAAGGGAATGGCATCCAACACGATAGGGATGACCGGGCGTCCTCCCACGAATCTGTCATACTAGGCTGAAGGACCTTGAGAGTTTACTCCTGAGCAGAGGCCCGCCTGCCCAGGGAATCCTCATTTAAAGCACATTCCCGGGCAAAGTGACCTGGTTTCTGACAACGGTGGCAAATGGGTTGTCCATCTGGTTGATAGCGGTCGCTGGGTCGTCCTCTTGTCGCTTGGTACCTCCTGGGCCTCATCCATGGGACATCCTCCTTGCTGGTCGCCAACTCAATCTTGGGTGCAAGCTTGGATCCTCGCAGCTCCTTGATTATTATTATTATTATTTATTTAATTGATGACTTTAGCCATGGAAATAACGGTATCTGTCATGGCATCTAGCTTTTGGTTGAAGGCCTCATTAGAGATAGGCTCTGTGTGTTCAGCAGCAATCTCTGACATGGCCGATGTCGCTGATGCTCCTGGCTGCTGGGGTGCTGCTGTGGTGCCTTGGGTAAAGTTCAGATCCTGGGGCTCCTCTACCTGCTGCAGACGGATGGCTCTAACTTTTAACTCAGCAAATGTTTACAATGGACAGCCACGGATCCTCAAAAATCGCAATGTGAAAGCACCCTAAGTAGTGACTAGCATCACTGAAGGACTCCATTACTCCCCTGAAGACACGTGGAGAAGAGCCTCTTATAAGTTTTTTTTCCATTATTAAGTAGTAGGACTCCCAGACTAGTAAAGGAGGGACTCCAATGAACCCTCGAAGACACATAGAGGGGGGCAAGAAGGAGGATGAGAATGGATGCATGACAATGTGGAACATGTGAATTGGCTTTATGTTCTACTGATGTTATACGGTGGGGTTGTGCAGGTAGAGAGACCAGAATCAATACATGTAAATTTAAAGAGCTACTCGAAGTGTCCGAGTGTGTGGTCACTTGTCTCCTGGGACTTGCCATGGTGGGAGGAAGAAGGATCAGTGTGAGGATTATGTGCTATAGACTCTTGGGTGGTGAGATTGAACCATGAGGAAAATAGGATGGTGTAGGAAACAAATTCATAGAAATCCAAGATAAATTGGGGATGTAAGATTAGATCAAATTCACAGAAAACAAAAAGCAACTCCTAAAATCATGATTTATTTAAAATACTTAAAATGTGTCAATCGATACAAAATAAACACACAGAGATATGTTAAATATGTAAAATGCTTAAGACAATCAGAATATGATAGGGTAACTCTCCCTACACTGATACCTACATGGTGGCCCTACCTCACAGTGGGGTTCAGCACCCTACAGTAGAAAACGTAAATGGCAGCCCTACTCACATGGTGACTGACCCTGCTCGCCCTGGCCTTACCCTATATAATACAAAGATAGAACTACACACAATCAAGTAGGGAGGAAGTACAGTAGATAGTACAGCCTTGTGAGGATTTAAAGAATAATTTTGTGATGTAGATAGTATAGTGATAACACTACCAAAGAAGCTGAGGTAGGTATAAATTGGTGATAACCAAGTATCACATTAGTCCGCTAGGGCTTTACGGCGACCAAAGACTCAATTTGTGACCCGACGTGTTTCACCGTGTTAGGACAGGGTTCTTTAGTGGTGCACACAATAAAGAACATAAATTGGAAAAATTTTTAACACTAGCAAATCACTACCAAAATTAAGTGGGGAGGGGAGAAGGGGGGCATACCAGTGTTCCAATATATATAAAGGTAAAGTTAAGGCACATCTTGTTGTGGGCATGCTTTAGGATGCACATTAGTACAATAGTGGCCAAAGAGCTATAGTCTCTGGTGCAAGTGCAAATATGGCGCCCCACTACGTAGGTGCCACAAAAGGGGTACTGCACCCAGAAAAGCAGTGTAGTACTCCACTGCAATTTGGACAATGGTCACAAGATGGAGCCCTAGAGCAGACACTCACACACTAGAATAGTGGGTGGGAGGAACCCCGGGAGGGTCTTAGCGACCTCTGGAGGGAACCAGAGAGCTCAGAGAGAAGGAGAGAGGAGAGTTAGAGAGAGGGTTGGAGACTAAGAGGAGGAGGTGGAAGGAGCAGGCAGACAGCCTGCAGGAAACCAAGAGGGCCATCTCGGCTGAGGGGCCCTGAGAACGAACAGATCCCAAACAAAAAGAGGAAGAAATCAAGAAGAATCAGGAACACAGAGTTAACTTGAGTGGGGAGCAAGTAACGGATAGTGTTTGCCCCATAGGAAGAAAACCGGGTACCGGAGCCCGAACCTATGAGTTCTTTAAGTCTCACAGAAAATCCGTATAACAGGGATATTATAAATACGGCCCTGACTCCCAAGGATCCCACAAGAGGGAAGCCAGAAGCGCAGTAGGTGGCTGCAGCATTCAGTAGAAGGTTTACCCGACGGGTACAAAAGGGAGAGGAGACAGAAGCTAGAAGCAGCAGGAGGCCAGATCATCGACAGGAGATCAGGCTTCTTAACACTGGGAACAGGAAAGAAGGAAAGGAAAGGAACATAAAGGAGGGTTCCATCTTCAGCCAGAAATCCTAATTGCAGCCTGGAGCATTCACCAGTATAGCATCTGACTAACTGTTGAACTGTAAAGCAGAAAGAACTGTTCAAGTAAAGTTACTCGGTGAAGTGAAGCTTTGACTCTGCTGCATCCTTTCAAATATAAACTGCTTGCTTTACAGCATCTCTGCCCCGGTGGTCCAGTCCCGCCTGCGGGGACTATTCCATCTAAGCCGCAATACCACCGACCACCAGAGGACTGTGCCAGCGCTGGTGAACATCACCAGACTCAGCAGGTGGCGTCACGAAGACATCTTGTAAATAATCCGCTGTAAATACATCCTCAACAAATTTTTCAGTTGACCACCAGGGCCACGGCGCCGGGATGGCCACCCGTGACTTCCCAGACTGAAACAGCCCGAGAGCCGAGTACCCCACAGCCCTGGGTGTGCGTCACAAATACACAGGTTTGATGGGAGATCTTGCAAGAAGAGCCTGAGTCCAAAGCTGCAGTATGATATACGCTCCTTCTCTCCACTCACAATCCTGACTTGGACACCATCACGTTAATAAGGGGTATCCTAAAAATGAAGGCTATTATATCAGGTTGTAGGTCCATTTCATGTCCTTGCCATATAAGAACAGGCCATTTCCCCCATCAACATTTTGTCAGTGTTGGAGCTCAGTGACAGTCTCGCTGCTGCAGTGCCGACACTGCTGATCCTGTGTACGCTACTTAGATAGATAGCTAGCAATTCTATTTCTTTCTGGATAGAGAAATAGATAGGAGGTTTAGTAACTCCTTGCTAGAACAGCCCTTTTTGGGGCTTAGTAGCAGTGCTTTTGGCAAATCCCCAGTGGCACAGTGGAACTTGTGAAATCTGTGCTGAGAACCATTTAGTGTCACATCCAGCAAGGACCCACAGTTTTTACCTAGTACTATTTTTTTTGCAAATTCCCTGGTGGTACATTGTTGCTAGCGAAATCTATGCTGAAAACCTTTTATTGCCACAACCAGGCAGCAACCACAGTTAACCTATTACCTTTTCATGGCAAATTCCCTGTAGCACTTTGGTGCCTGTGAAAACATTCAGGCCCTTTTCACATCTGTGAACTGGTGTGTTTTGCATGCAATGCACTTGCATTGCGTTAGCGCATGCAAGCGCAATGCAAAAACATGCAAACGCAATTCAAGCACAATTGAAACGCCTGCATTTCCTGCACCCATTATATCCTATGTGCGAACACATGCAAACGCAGTGAAATGCAACCCCAAACACAAGTGTAAAGTGGGGTTGCATTTGAATGCATGTGTTTGCTGTAGCACACAGAAAACGTCTCTGGAGATGTTTTCTGTGCATTACAGCAAACACATGCGTTCAAACGCAACCCCACTTTACACTTGCATTTGAGATTGTGTTTATCTGCGTTTGCATGTGTTCGCCCATAGGATATAATGGGTGCACAAACACATGCGTTTCAATTGCGCTTTAATTGCATTTGCGTGTGCTAACGCAATGCAAGCGCAATGCATGCAAAACGCACCAGATGTGAACTTAGCCTCAGTGCCATATTCAGGTAGTAATCACAGTTTTTGCCTAGTACCATTTCTTGCCAAATCTGCTGTGCAACAGTGGTGCTTTTGAAATCTGTGCTGAAAACCTATTATTGCCATATCCAAGCAGCAATCACAGTTTTTTCCTAGTTCCAGTTTTTGACAAATCTGGTCTGGTGGATTGACATCCCCAGATTTTTTCAACTTACAACAACTGATTTGCAAATCTGTTACCATCAAATATGAGTGGTAAAAGCCATGGTCATGGTGGAAAGGGAAATTGGTGTAGTGGGAAGGGGAAAATGCTTGGTGTCCGTGGGGCAGGTAGTAAAGTAACTAAAAGTTCTGGTCAACAAACACCGGCTTCTAGGCAAACAAAAATGTCAACTTCTTTTAGTGGACAGTCTGGTATGAACCCTTTCTTAGGCAGCAGCACAACACTACGACTTCTAGATTAGGCCCAGAAAGAGCAGGTGCTACAATGGAAATCAAACACTCCATCAAGTGGCCTCTCCTCCACCTTACCTTCAATAGCACACACACTGCAATCCTCACAAGTGTCAGCCCAATCACACGTGTTTCCTCACGTTTCACAAATCTCCAGCCGCCCTACTAACTGTGGGTCAACACACTCTGCTCCAAAGCTTCATTGAGTCAAGAGGAAGAAGTGATATGCACCGATGCACAAAATCTTAGTTGGATCCAGGGCTGGAAGAAGAAGGGTCTGAGCATAATGTAGACCCTCATTAACAAAGTGCAACGCCGGTGTACGTGTACTTTGTGTTGACGGCATTGCTGTGCCTTTCTGTGCTCTACCCAATGCTTCTTTCCCCCTAACCAGCTGGGATACTGTAGTATGTTACCTGTTTGGATTCTGCTCAGTTTCCTGCTCTGCTGCGTAGCCGTACACATGTTGTAGAGTCCTCTGCACTATCACGAGTGTGTGTGGACCCTGGCTGCCGCTGTGAAAGATATCCGCAGGTTGTGAGGTCCTCTTCAGCTGGTGCATGACTTTCCACATGTGTCCAGGCTTGCAGACACTGCCAGGTACCCTGCGCCAGTTCCTGTGTTTGCAATACTGTACTGCTTCTGACTGTGCTTAAGGTGTGCACGTCCACAGCTTCCCCGCTTTTATTAGGTGGAATGTGTGCACCTCAATTACTGTCCCCAGCCTATTGCTGTGGGTCAGCATCTATTTAGAGTTCCTCATTCCTATTGGGCATGGTCAGAGCTTCTCATTAGGTTCCCTGTGTGTTTGGTCCAGCCATGCTAATTCTGGCCTGCCTTGTCTACAGCTCTTGTTCTGCCTGCGATCAGTTCGGGGAAAGCTGATGTCTTTGTCCTTGGACCCATCTTGCCTATGTGTTGGTACCTATGTTCTTGCTCTTAAATGTGCATTCCTGCTGTGTGAGATTCCTGAAACCTTCTGAGTCTGGATCCATGTACCCAGTGTCTGCGAGTTTCCTGTATCCTGTGAATAAACCTGTGTTCGTCTTTTGAAGAAGGAGTCTGGTGTTCCTGCTGAGCGTCTACTATGCTGTGCTCATGCCACTATGTGGTGCTAGCTCTATCCGGCTCCAGTCCACTCCTGTGGTGCTGTGTTTCTCAGCTCCAATCCTTGCTGGGTGTGCTTGCACTGTTCTGTTGTGTTTACAATACTTAGCTTGGGTCCACTCCTATGTCATGCAGCTCTAGTCCGATCCTGCGGAGTTTGCACCAGACCGCTTGAGTTCCTTTCCAGGTCATGTCCGGAGCCTCATGACTGCTACCTGTTGCCCGAAGCTCGTCTCCGATGTCTGGAGCCTGATGACCGCTGACTGGCGCCTGGAGCTCGAGCCTGGTGTCCAAGATTGCCCTGAGGTCCTGCCTAGTGTCCGAGATGGCCCTGAAGTTGCGCCTGTTGTCCAAGATGGCCCTGAGGTCGTGTCTGGTGTCTGAGTTGGCCCTGAAGTCGCGCCTGGTGTCCAAGATGGCCCTGAGGTCCTGCCTGGTGTCCGAGATGGCTATGAGATCCCGCCTGGTGTCCGAGATGGCCCTGAAGTCCCACCTGTTGTCCTGAGATCCTGTGGTGTTTGCACCAGACCGCTTGAGTTCCTTTTCAGATTATGTCCTTGATGTCTTGCCTGGAGTCCTTGATGTGTCCTGCCTTGATGTGTCCAGCCCTGAGTTGAGTCCAACATTCTGAGTCCTGCCTGTGGCCTTGATGTGTCCTGCCCTGAGTCGAGTCCAATGTTCCATGTCCTGCCTGGTGTCCTTGATGTCCAGTGTCCCTGATGTGTCCTGCCTTGAGCCATGCTGATGTTCCAAGTCCTTATGCAGCAGCATATGATACAGTGGAAAGCTCACCGAGCTAAAATGCAGCTTAGCGGGCCTGGCCAACTACCGAGCACCCCATCAAGGGCATTTGTGGCTTCTTCATGCTGCATGACTATGGAGAATGTTGTTGTAACACAAACTAGCAACAGCTAGTGCGTTATCAGTCCTTTAGCTTTTTTGGAAATGGATACACATGCTGGTGTTGAGCGCTGTCAGATATCAGGAGCACCACCTCTTCATGAAGGCAACATAACCTCTCCGCCTGCACCTCCCTCAAAGTCCAGCAATTTGTCTGGTATGCTCTACTCCACCCTGTCTCATGACAGCAGCCAGCCTTCTGTCTGGCAGATGTGGTCAAGTAAAAGATCATTTCCTCCTATCCAAGTGAAAGCTAAGAACTTAAATTGCATCATCTCCAAGCTGTTGGCCGCAGAAATACTGGGTTTTCTACCTGGTGGATACATGGATACAGAGGGTTTTCAGAAGGCCATGGCCATCGCAGTCCCCCAGTACCAGATGCCAAGTCGCCACTACTTTCCAAGGAAAGCTGTGCCCGCCCTCCACCAGCATGTCATAGACAACATCACTGCTTCCTTGAGAAACTGTGTGACAGTGTGCATTTCACCACAGACACCTGGGTGAGTAAGCATGGCCAGGGGCGTTACATGTCGCTGACTGTGCACTGGGTGGCTGCCGGGAAATAGGCTGCTGTCTAAGTTTTGGCATCTTCCCGGTCTGTGACTAAAAACCTCTGTATCTAGCTTGTGCCTCCTCCACCTCCTCTAGGGCCTCCACCTTTGCTCAAAACCTTTTTGGTAATGTGAAATGTGTTCCAACAGTGCAGAGTGAATCCAGCACACTGCCTTACAACGCTGCCAGCAGGGCTCATTGGCATCAGACTGTGTTAACTTTAAAATGCCCGAGAAATGTGAGTCACACAGCTGAGGATTTGTGGTCAGCTTCTGAGACTGAGTTTCATTAATGGCTGTCACCACTGAACCTGCTGCCAGGGAAGGCCATGTGGGACAACACCACGGACCTGGGTGCAGCCCTACACTGGGGCAAGGTGACACATGTGCCTAGCATGGCTCACATTCTGTACCTGGTTGTCAAGCAATTTGGAGGCCATTATCCTGGCCTAGATGTGCTGCTGCAGAGGGCACATTCACTGTATGCCCACTTTTGTGATTCGTACCATGATGCTAAATGACTTGCATTGCTACAGAAGACTTTTGGCATGCCGGTGTCACGCTGGGAGCGGGAGAGACACTCAGCGTAGGACAACGACGGGGGGCAGGAATAAGGAGTTCCTAAAGCTATGGGCACAAGAGGGAGAGGGTGACCCCTAGTCTTCCTGGGGCTGACCCTGTCTGCCCTGACGTCCCTATACAGTTTCCTCAACTGTCGCCGACCACGAACCTCGTCCCTCTCTGATCCTAGCACTATCTTATCTAAGGATCAGATGGAGAGGTTCACTAGACCCCTCCACTAACAACTAAAGACAAACACAAGGAAAAACAGACAATGGGGAAAGAAAACACTTATCTTGCAGCAGAGCACAGCAACCTCCACAACCTCAGCTTCTGCTGGAGCAAGGATAATGAGTGTCCAAGGAAATATCACCTGCACCGAGGGAGGGCAATGAAACTCCTTATAAAGGTGGGAAGAACCTGCTGGGTCCTAGTGACCCACAATACTGGTGGAGAAACCAGACCGAGCACAAGACCTTCCCAGCCGTCTCCCCATGATAGGGAGATCTTATCATACCTTCTCTCTATCTACACAGAAGGTAAAAGCCCCTGAAAGACGGACCGTCCTCAAACATTATGGCTGATTGGCCAAACGCTGGGATCGTCTGCGCGTGGTCTCTACCCTGTCATCCGTGCCACCCGTGACAGCCGGTTAACCACCTGATATGCGAAGTGCCAACACACTTGAATTCCACTCTGCAGATGTTGCAGCAGCAATGAGCCTTGGTGCAGTATATGATGACGTATCAGCTGGGCCAACGCAATCCTTAGGTGGGACAAATCATGCTGATGGAGTGAGTCACAGATCAAGGGACACTGCACCCTTCTGCACAGTTTTGAAATGGTGACTAAATTGTTTAGCACTGATGATGTCGTTATCATCATGACTATTCCAGTCATCTACATGCTAGAAAACACTTTGACCAGCATGTGGAGTCAGGTAGTGGTCCAAGAGGAAGAGGAGGAAGTAGAAGAGGAGGCGTATGCGCAAGGGATAAGAAGATCTGAAAGGTCCGGACTGCCATCAGCACAGAGACAGGTGGCATGGGAGAGTGGAAGAGAGGGATCGACCAGGGCTTATGGTATCAGCCAAATATTTGATGAAGGTGCAGGAGGCGAGGAGATAATGAAGGAGGAAGGGGCAATGTTGATGGAAGAATCAGCAGATGAGGGAGATATTGGTGACGTTTCTGTTGTGCGAGGTCGGTGAGAGAGGGCAGAGGAAGCAAGCGGGAATGTTACCCTACTGCCACCAACACAACAAGGATTTAGGCTTCCTTGATGCACAAGACACATGAGTGTCTTTTTGTTGCATTATCTGTAACCTGATCTGCGGATTGTTAGGATTCAAAGTAATTCTGACTACTGGATTGCCACACTCTTAGATCCCCGGTACAAAAGTATATTTGCCCAAATGATTCTCGCCCTGGAAAGTGATGCATGCATGCAGTAGTATCAAAAGACACTTTTAGATAATCTGAAGACTGCTTTTCTCCAAGCCACTAGTGGTGGACATAGTGCACATCGCAGGTCTACGCTTCTAACCCAGGGAATGTTGAGTCGTTGTCATCACAGAAATGTTGCCAGCAGTAGTGTATCTGTTACCAGCAATTTCCGTGAGTTGTTTGATAATTTTTTAGACCAACAACACCAGAAAAAAGGACAAATCTGACACATACTTAATGCCTTGAGAGCATGGTGCAAGAGTATCTACAGCTCAATATCGATGCCATGACTGTGGAACTGGACCCTTGTGCATTTTGGGCTTCAAAACTGGAAAAATAGCCTGAGCTCGCGACTCATGCCTTGGAGATTTTGTCCTGCCCATCAGCCAGTGTTCTCTGAGAACATGCCTTCAACTCTGCTGGTGGTGTCCTGATGGATAAGCGCATACGGCTGTCCACTGACAGTATATGACCCACCCTAGGGCTGTGGGGTACCCGGTTCCGGGCGTTGATTTACTGGGGATGTCACAGATGGCCTGTGCCCGGTCCCGTGGCCCTGGTGGTCACTGAAAAAGGGGTTAAAATAAAAATAAAATAAAAAGAGTTTGTGATGCCACCTATGTATTATTTCTACTCTGGGCCAATTATTTACATTTTAGTGGTGGCTCTGCCTAATTTTTGAAAAAATGGGGACTCTTGTTAGGGTCTCTCTGCTGTATGATACATTCCTTCAGCAGGGCTCTCTGAATGATATGCCTACTCCTGTATCTAATCCTTCTTTTACTCATCTTCCTGTTTTTAGTTAATATAGAAAACTGCAACCACTTTTCCCCTTTGATTCATCCATCTATCAATTCAAATTGAGTTTCACCCACCCCTGAAACTTAAGTGAATGTGAGCCACTACGTATTTTCAACTGATATTGAAGAGTGTTCAGGCTGGCACAGACCTTGTCTCATGCACTCATGCTATGCCATAACGCTATTTTTAGATAGATTTTTGCAGATTTTTGTCCCTTTTCCTGGTGTCTGGCACTAATGTGGCACCCTGTGCCAGGTAAGCCACAGAGCCAACTAAGGGATTTCCACATCTGGTACCTGACATACATCCAACACCTTCCACTCCAGGCCTGTAGGGGGAGCTCTACTGGTTGCTGTTAAACCAGATCCCCTATAAATACAGGTGCTGGGGGCGGAGATAGTCAGAGTGTGCAGTCGCTAGGAGAACTGTGAAGATCAGCTCACTGCCTAGTGAGCTAAACTGGTCACCAGAGCCATGCTAGGCACGAGACCAGTGCACCGCCAGAGCCAGTGTGAGGTCTAGAGAGTGAGGACGAAGGGCAGAGGCGAGGAAAAGTAGAGTGGGGGCAGAGGAACCATCCCAGCTCACCCCAGGAAAACACCGGTCATTGGAGTCTGAGTCTGCAAGGGAAAGAGGTTAGTCCAGCAGATAATCCCAGTACACCACGGAGGCTTAGGTTCCCGGACACCGCAGCAACCACATTTGAGAGCCAGGAGCCGCAGGAGAGATATCGGTAGCCGAACGAGAGCCTTCAGTGCAGCAACATGGGTGTGGAAGAGCAGGAAAGGTCAAGCCTGGTTCCATACATGCCAGACTCAAGACAAGGGAGCAGGACAAGGAGGCCTATACTTCACTCGGTGTGGAAATCCCAAAGTGCACCCATCAACCCTGTATGTGTACCCGGAGAACCATCAGTAAAAGGTACAGAAAAAGACTTTATTGTGTGCGTGTCCCTTATTCAACCTGTCCCATATCACAATGACTATGCTGCCCTATTCCTACTGTGCTGCCCTATTCCACTACCATACCCTACAGCCCCGGGGAACCCGCTCTTCCTGTAGAGAGCACAACACCTTGCTGCCACCCATCACCCCGGAGGTCCCAGCAGCGCCGATGCCATCACTGGACCTACAGGTAGTGTCACGACTGACAATAGCTTTAATCCCTGTAAATATTCCCCTTTTTATTTTGTCACCAGGGGCACGGATTCGGGCACCAACCACCTGTGACATCCCTATACCATTACGCCTGAACTCCGAGTACCCCAATCCCTTGGCCCGAGACACTAATATGGGCAGTTTGTCAGCTTTTGGGGGCCAAAAGCACGCATGTAAAAAGAATCAACATGTCAATTCTTTGCGCACAAAAGCGTGCGCTTTCTTCCATAGGCCCCATCATAAGCTCTGGAATACGCATCGACTGTTCAGACAATGCGCAATTCCAGCACATGTACTGCGGGTGCAGGAGAAAGTGATGTCACACAGGGGGAGGAAGAATCCTGTGTTCCTCCCCGCGTGTGACATGTACTTTCGCTTTAGCCGCGTATGTGCGGCAACTTCTGGCTGCCTGTAAATTTGCTGCTAAAGCGAAATTTAAGTGAACAGTAGAAATAAAAAACAGCATACTCACCTCTCTGCAGACTCCCGCAGATTCCCGGGACATGTCCGATCAGCTGCAAGGACCTGCCGGTAATCAGCTAATGCTGTCACCTGACAGCATCAGCTGATCGTTTAAACCGGCCGGCGGTAAAAAGCTGACTTTTTACCGTCGTACTTAAATGATCAGGTGACAGCATCAGCTGATTACCGGCAGGTCCTTGCAGCTGATCCGACATGTCTGCGAGAGGTATGTTTATTTTCTATTTTACTGATGCATCAGCTAATAGTTTTAACCTGCTTTTAATCAATCAGCTGATGTGTCAGCTGATTCAGGTCCTTGAACCTGACACATCATCTGATTGGCTTGCTGTCCGGCAAACTAATCAGATGATATGGGATCCAGATTAGATGTTGCGGGACACTCGACCCTGGACTACGTCGGAGGGGGAGGGTACGTTCTTTTCTTTAATAAAGATGGAGTAGCTAATTGTGTTCTGTTTTATTTCTAATAAAAGTCCTCATTGTCTTGTAATGATCTGACTACTTTTTTTACATGTCCATTTCTTTCATTGGAATTCGTTTGCTGGTACAGTTTCTTTAAGTCCACATGTATCAGTTCCTGAAAAGGATCCAATGCTGGGACTTGGGAATGGGCAGGATAGAATGTAGAATAGAATATAGAATTACTTGTTGTAAAGTTTTTAGATGTATTAATCATTTCTTGGACCTTCCTTGATTCCACTTGTAATAGTAGTAAATCCCGATATAGCATCATTCTAAAAGATGACAACACAATTGTACCCTGCTCGCGGCGTCACTTGAAGTAATAGCCGAGGGACCTTTGCAGGGTACAATTATGGTACACAAGATGAGGTGGCAAATAACAAGGGTAAAATTTATTAACAGGCGGGAAAGGGTAAAGTAGCTTCACAGGGGGTAAGCTGTGACAAAAATACAGTACACAATTACTGCAGTTTTTCTACCTCGGCTGCTCAGCAGCACATCGCCCCAGCTATTTCAAGCAATTATTCAACAGTTACATTGGAAAAATAGTAAACATGCTAAACTACTCTACACTTACAACCTCACTGCCTTCTGCTAATTGGGCCACCTGGCTACTGAGATCTATGCTATGCCCTAATGTGTGCACACACTGGTTAAGACTCACGATGGTGTTGGGGACACAAATCCAGTCCCGGGGCCCGATGTTATGTTGCTTGGCGGTGTGCACCAGGGCTGGTGGGGAAAACCTCCTTCTTCCTTCACAATCCTGGTATCCCTTGGGTCCTGTGAATCACTTCTCTGGGTCCTGTTCAAAATCGACAACCTCTGGAACTTGTCTGTCCGGTACTACTCGGCCATGACTTCCCAAAGCCTAAGTAGCCAACACCTCTAGGCCATGTCCACACAGAATAAGGCTGGTAGCTTATCTGGCCTCCCTTTTTACTCTGCTCAGTTTATACTTTCACTTTCTCTTCCACCTTAGTTCATCTGCACTGTTCAGGGAGGAGGGGGGTGACTAGTCCACAAAGCTCAGTACAATTGGGAACACTGCGTTTTAAAGTCAAAGCGTGGTTTAACTGTTCATAGGGGTGACACCCCTACAGAGGCAGGAAAGGTACTGGTTTCAGGTACCAGTCCGGATACAGATTCAAAGACCTGACAACGAACTAGAAGGTACAGGATTAACTAGAAACAATTTTGATCAGGCACCCTTCAATAGGGCAAGGTGCCTTAAATACCTAGTGCCTAACAGAAAAAAGGCTGGGGTCACTTTGGGTTTGCTCTCGCTGCCCCTCTAAGACTTAGGAGCATCCATGTGCACAATAAGGGTGTTGCCCGTAGGCCTGTGCGAGGTGTGGAGGCTCATCTAAAGTTATGCTGAGAATAAATTACACAGAGATGGACTCAATTTACTAATTAGGCAACTTCTAGAGGCAATAGGTGTAGAACCCCAGGGTCAGAATGTCATGCCTGGAAGCAAAAAGGGGGTCCCCTATTCAGGTGACACAGCATCCAACACTTTCCTGTCTCCAGACCAGAAGGCGGAGCTCTAGAACCCGGCTTAAGGGGAACTTCCCTATAAATGTTCTGGCCTGGAGGTGGGGTTAGGCAGAACAGCCAAGAAGAACAACAGAACAGTCATGGAGTGAGTCTGAGGTGGAAGGAAAGGAGAACCTGGGGAGAAGAGTTGTGTCAAGATCACCCCAGAGGAACAGCGCCAGAAGACGGGACATCGAAGTCCAAGGCTGTTCTGGTACTAACGGCCCAGGAGCAGAAATCCGGAGATGCAGGGGATTCCAGGTCCCTGGCCTACCTAACGCCTGGAGCATAGTACCGTGTTTTCCCGAAAGTAAGCCCCCCCCGATTGTAAGGCCGCCTAGGGGTAAAGGGGGGGGGCCTGCTAATGTAAGGCCTCCCCCGAATATAAGGCCTTACAACCGGGGGGGGGGCTAATGTAAAGCCCCTAGCGGGGGGGGGAAAAGCGGGAGGAGCGGGAGCGGGTCGCACGTCACGTGCGCCCGCTCATTAGATATGCACTGCATCCCCTGTCAATCAGCGGCAAGGGGAGCAGTGCATTATGTATATGGGCCCCCTCCTGCTGGCACACTACCCCCAGCCGGTGTTCTGAGGCCCCCCCTGCTGCTGCTGCTCACATCTTACCCTCCAGGGTCTTCTTGCAGCAGCCAGCGCGTCGGTTCTCTGTCCTCAGCTGTCTCCCGGATCATGTGACCGGTCGGTCGCAATAGCGATGACGTTATGCGCTGCGACGGGTCACATGATCCGGGAGACAGCTGAGGACGGGACCGGAGGACCGACGCGCTGGCTGCTGACAGAAGACGCTGGAGGGTAAGATGTGAGCATCAGCAGCAGGGGGGGCCTCAGAACACCGGCTGGGGGGTAGTGTGCCAGCAGGAGGGGGCCTGTATGCCACACTGGCTGGGAGCTGTATGCCACACTGGCTGGGGGCTGTATACCACACTGGCTGGAGGCTGTATACCACACTGGCTGGGGGCTGTATACCACACTGCTGGGGCCTGTATACCCTGTGTACCACACTGCTGGGTTGTATACCACACTGCTGGGGGCTGCATACCTGTGCTGGGGGCTGTATTCCGGGGTGGCAGTCTGCTGCATTTCCCACCCTCGGCTTATACATGAGTATATACGGGGTGTGTGTGTATGTGAGTAGGCTGGGGCTGCCAATATAAGACTCCCTCGAAAGTAAGACAGGGGGCCACCTTTGGCCCCAAAAAAATGTAAGACAGTGTCTTACTTTCAGGAAAACACAGTAGCATACTAGAGCCTTGGGTCTCCACTGAGGAGCAACCCCTGGATCAGGGCTCGTGCTGCCTGCTATACAGGTACAGACTAGGAGAGAAAGAGAGAGAGAGGGCCACAGCACAACTTCATGCAGCAGCGGGGACTCACAAGTGAAAGCGCATAAGGGAGGCCTCCAACACACCTGGCTAGGTGGATATCTCCTGATTGCTTCCAGGCAGCCCGGATCCACAGTAACATTTAAACTGGTGCCCCAGACTGTATCTGCAACTGGCAACTAAAGGTGAAGGAAACGGTCATTGCTGTGGACTCCAGTTATTTCTGCGCCCGCCATCCTGCACCCTACACCTTACTACTTACACTGCCCCGGGGATCGGGTCTGCCCGTGGGGAGCCGCTTCATCCCAGCTGCCTGTCCATCATCCCCGGACGTTCTGCAGCAGTGGTGGCCACCTATAGCCAAATACCACGGGTGGCGTCATGAATAACTCCCTTTTTTTTTCATCCCCCTTTCCCTACCAAGCCAGAATTCCTTTTACAGCTGCCCCCACGGCCACAGAACCAGGTCTCGAACCCTGTGACTCGGTTTAACTGTATGATAGCCCGGTTCCAAGTATCCCATACCCTCGGGCAGGTCAGGTTTCTGGCGTCATGAACAGGATCTCGAAGCCCAGTGCCACCGGGCCCTGTGTGCCGTGAACTTTATTGAACTGTGTTGTTAACTGTTGCCATTACTGCGCCACGAGGCACGCAGGAAGCAGAAGGGGTGTGCCATCGTGGGTGGCACACTGGAAAGAGCATGAAGAGAGGACCAGCCTGCGCTCTGACATACGCACCGAAGCAGCGAGAGCCCCATTCCACCTGAGGTGCTGGAGACTAATAACCCCCCAGAAGCGCAGAGCCTGGCAGAGGTTCACTAGAGGGAAGGAAGATGTCAGATCCAGTGGAGGTTCCCACAGCGGGTGTGGCCACAGTGCCAGCCGCAGCACCAGCTGTAGCTCCGGAATGCCATTGTCGATGCTCTATATACTGGGGGCGGCCTGGTTACCGCGGTGCTTGGAGCTACAAACCCTGAGCCACTTCAGGGAGAGACTGCGGAGCTTGTTTGAAGTGTATTCCCTGACAAAGGTTGTGCAGCCCATCAGGGATTGTTGTTAGCAAGTAAAGTAGACAGTTTAACCAGGTTTACAATGTAAATATGTTTTGTTTTTCTTGCAACTAAGTAGATAAGCAATCGCCAAGCGTACCGTGCCTGCAGGACTGACTGTATGAACTTTTGCATTTTTTCTTGAACAGTTAATGGACCAATAGAATGTGTGTGGTCAGGCCTTTATTGTAAGGGGGTTCACTGTTGGCCCAAGAGAGTGGCACCCAGAGTTGCTAACAACCAGGAAAAGAGACAAATCCTGGACTGCAGCGCAAGGACTGATTGCCATAGTGAATTTGTTTTTCCCATTATGCTGCTTTTTGTACGTTTTAATTTCTGATACTCTGTTCACTTTAAATTGTTGTTACACTTTGCTTGTATTTCCTCATTCCCGAAGAACTGAATTTCACCAGGGTGGAATGTAGCACCCCAGGGTCCGGATGTCACGCCTGGTAGCAAAAAGGCGGTCCCCTATTCTGGTGATACAGCATCCAACACTTTCCTGTCTCCAGACCAGAAGGGGGAGCTCTAGAGCCCGGCTTAAGGGGAGCTTCCCTATAAAAGTTCTGGCCTGGAGGTGGGGTTAAGCAGAACAGCCAGGAACAACAATAGTGTAAATTAACCCCTTTACGACTAATGACGAGTATACTCGTCATGAAAAGATGTCAGTTCCCGCATCATGACGAGTATACTTGTCATGGCTTTGAACTGTCACTGCTTCTAAACGAACAGTGACAGTTCAATTCTAAAAGCTGTCAGTGACAGCCAAGGGTTAGGGGAAGAGGTGTGGGCACCCCTGTTAACCCCTTCACCCCCCCCTCCCCAATCATACTTATCTGCCGGCGGGCTGCACCGCACCTGCCGGCCATGAACTAATGATCCAGCTCCCCCTGTGTCCTGTCCCCGCCCCCTGTGTACAGAGCCCCTGTGTCCTGTAGCCCCCCCCTGTGTCCAGAGCCCCCTGTGTCCTGTCCCCGTCCCCTGTGCAGCCCCCCTGTGTCTTGTGCATCCCCGCCCTCCACCTTGCATAGATTGTCTGCCGGCGGGCTTATGCGCCCGCCGGCGAAGCTGCAGGGCCCCCTCCTCCTCCCTGCTGGTCCCCAGCCCCCGGTCCCCAGCCCCCGGCCCCCAGCCCCGCTCACCTATTCTGGCGGGCTGCACGCGCGGTGCACCCGCCCGCACCGTCGGCCTCCTCTGCAGTCCGGTGTGGCCCCTCCTCTTCTCAGGGGCTCATTGCTGGGTAAGTATGAATGGATGGATGGATGGATGGATGGGTGGATGGATGGATGGATGGATGGATGGGTGGATGGATAGATGGATGGATGGATGGATGGGTGGATGGGTGGATGGATGGGTGGATGGATGGGTGAATGGATGGATGGATGTGTGCGTGCGTGGATGTGCGTGCGTGGATGTGCGTGCTTGGATGTGCGTGCGTGGATGTGCGTGCATGGATGTGCGTGCGTGGATGTCAGCGTGCGTGCGTGGATGTGTGCATGGATGTCAGTGTGCATGAATGTCAGTGTGCTTGTGAATGTGCGTGCGTGGATGTGCGTGTGTGAATGTGCGTGCGTAGATGTGTGCGTACGTGGATGATGGGTGCATAGGTACCATGATGCGTGGATGATGGGTGCAACAAGGGATCAAGTGTCCTCTTGTTATAGTCTCTGGGATCATAGTCATGGTGCACTGTATAACTGATCATTGTCATACAGTGCACCATAACTCTGACCCCTGAGACTGTAGGAAGAGGACACTTGATCCCTTGCTGCAGTCTCTGGATTGAGCAGAAGCGATCGAGCGTCGTGGGACCTTCGTTGTGGACTACGTCGGAGGCGATCGAGTGTCGTGGGACCTTCGTTGTGGACTACGTCGGATCTTTATAATAAAGATGGAGTCCGAATTTTGTTTGTGTTATTTTTTCAAATAAAAAGATTTTTCTATGTGTGTATTTTCTGACTATTTACCAGAGATTCCTAATGGCAGGTCTAACATTGGCCCTGTATTATGAATCTCGGGCTTAGTGCCAGCTGCCAATAAAAAGCTGGCATTAACCCCTTTATTACCCAGTTTGCCAACGGCACCAGGGCAACTGGAAGAGCATGGGTACAGCGCCAGAAAATGGCGCTTCAATGAATGCGCCATTTTCTGGGGCGGCTGCGGGCTGCAATTCGCAGCATGGGGGGCCCAGAACGCTTCGGCCTTTCCATGCTGAGGATTCCAGCCCCCAGCTGCCTAGTTGTACCTGGCTGGGCCAAAAATATGGCGGAGCCCTACGTCATTTTTTTTTTCTAGAATTAGTTCTAGAAATAAAAAAAAATGGGCTTCGCTGTATTTTTGGTTGCAGCCAGGTACAACGAGGCAGCTGGGGGTTGCTGGCAGTCTGTAGCTGCCAAGTTGTACCTGGCTGGACCAAAAATATGGCGGAGCCCCACATCACTTTTTTTTTTCTAGAATTAGTTCTAGAAATAAAAAAAGGCCTTCGCTGTATTTGTAGCCAGCCATGTACAACTTGGTAGCTGGCTGACTGGAATCCTCAGCGTGGAGAGACTCAAATGTTGTGGGTCCCCCATGCTGCAAATTTCAACCCACAGCCACCCAAGAAAATAGCGCATTCATTAGAGGCGGCATTTTCTGGTGCTGCACCCCAACTCTACCAGTTGCCCTTGTGCTGGTGGCACACGGGTTCTCCATATGCGACATGGTGTCCACTAACAATTTCAATAGAAAATTAGCTCCAATTGTTAGCGGAAACCATGTCGGGTATGGAGAGCCCCTCCCTGTGTGCCTGAACATTGGAGCTCCCCCACAAGTGACCCCATTTTGGAAATTAGACCCCCTAAGGAACGTATCTAGATGCATAGTGAGCACTTTGAACTCCCAGATGCTTCACAAATTCATCCATAAAAATGAAAAAGCACTTTTTTTTTCCACAAAAAGTTTCTTTTTTCATATTTACGGATCAATTTGTAAAGCACCTGGGGTTCAAAGTGCTCACTATGCATCTAGATACGTTCCTTGGGGGGTCTAGTTTCCAAAATGGGGTCACTTGTGGGGGAGCTGCAATGTGGAGACACACGGGGACCATCCAAACGCGACATGGTGTCCGCTAACAATTTGAATGGAAAATGAGCTCAAATTGTTAGCGGACACCATGTCGCGTTTGGAGGGTCCCTGTGTGTCTCCACATTAGAGCTCTCCCACAATTGACCCCATTTTGGAAACTAGACCCCAAAGGAACATATCTAGGTACATAGTGAGCACTTTGAACCCCCAGATGCTTCACAAATTGATCCGTAATAATGAAAAAATAATTTTTTAGTGGAAAAAAAAAGTGCTTTTTCATTTTTACGGATGAATTTCTGAAGCATATGTGGGTTCAAAGTGCTCACTATGCATCTAGATACGTTCCTTCGGGGGTCTAGTTTCCAAAATGGGGTCACTTGTGGGGGAGCTCCAATGTGGAGATACACAGGGACCCTCCAATGCGACATGGTGTCCGCTAACAATTTGAGCTCATTTTCCATTCAAATTATTAGCGGACACCATATCGCGTATGGAGGGTCCCCGTGTGTCTCCACATTGGAGCTCCCCCACAAATGACCCCATTTTGGAAACTAGACCCCCTAAGGAAGGTATCTAGATGCATAGTGAGCACTTTGATCCCCCAGATGCTTCACAAATTCATCCATAAAAATTAAAAAAACACTTTTTTTTCACAAAAAAATTCTTTTTGCCTACATTTTTTTAGTTTCACATGGGCAAAGGGATAAAATACATCCCAAAATTTGTTGGGCAATTTCTCCTGAGTACACTGATACCTTATATGTGGTCATAAACCACTGTTTGGGCGCACGGCAGGGCTCAGAAGTGAAGGAGCGCCATTTCACTTTTTGAACGGAAAATTGGCTCTAAAATTCAAATTGCGCTCCTTCCCTTCTCAGTCCTGCCGTGTGCCCAAACAGTTGTTTATGACCACATATGAGGTATCGGTGTACTCAGGAGAAATTGCTCAACAAATTTTAGGATGCATTTTATCCTGTTGCCCATGTGAAAATGAAAAAATTGAGGCTAAAAAAACATTTTTGTTACAAAAATTAAAATGTCCATTTTTTCCTTCAACTTTATTTTAGTTCCTGTGAAGCACCTGAAGGGTTAATAATCTTCTTGAATATAGTTTTGAGTAGCTTGAGGGGTGCAGTTTTTGGAATGGTGTCACTTTTGGGTGTTTTCTGTCATGTACACCCCTCAAAGGGACTTCAAATGTGATGTGGTCACTAAAAATATGGTTTTGTAAATTTTGCTGGAAAAATGAATAATTGCTGATGAACTTTGAACCCTTATAACGTCCTACCAAATTTTTTTTTTTCTTCCAAAATTGTGCTGATGTGAAGTAGACATGTGGGAAATGTGATTTATTAACTATTTTGTGGCACATAATGTTCTGGTTTAGCAGAATAAAAATTAAAAATTTGAAAATTGCTAAATTTTCAAAATTTTTGCCAAATTTTTTATTTTTTCACAAATAAACGCAAAAATTATCGACCTAAATTTAATACTAACATGAAGCCCAATATGTCACGAAAAAACAATCTCATAATCGCTAGGATCCGTTGAAGCGTTCCAGAGATATTACCTCATAAAGGGAGAGTGGTCAGAATTACAAAAAATGGTCTGGTCATTAAGCTGCAAAGTGACTCGGTCCTTAAGGGGTTAAAGAAGCTTTAGCTATTTTGAGTCGGCGCTTGGAGATAAACCACAGAGACAGCTTTTTAGTACCTTCTCTTTACTTGCTCAAATGTGGACTGGTCACTCCTCACAACATGTTTCGGCAGCTGATACAGCCTTCATCATGTGATGACCAGTAATAGTAACAAGGTGGTTTATATAGGTAATCAGTATGACATCACAGATAATTTTTACTCCTTCATGTCTGTAAACTACAGATTTCCAAACAATTCATATAACCACAATACACAGCCTGAAGATAATGAAACTGTCTATTCTGTTCAGGCTGTGTATTGTGGTTATACAAATTGTTTGGAAATTACCGTAAATCTCCAGGGTTTCAGCTACCAGGGGTAGCTGAGACCCTGCAGATTAGGAATTGGGCAGTTTTTAACTGGTACCAGTAATGTGATGATCGGTAAACATCGTTTACCGACTGTCACATTACAAAAAAAGTCATCCCTGGTAAAAGGTACTTTCTCTTTTATCACACATGTCGGATGAAAGTGAAATGCTGTCCCCTACGGCCCCCAAGACCCCCTGGTACCAAAAAAACACTTTCCCACCTCCACCCCTTACTCAGGGCTCCCAAAATGGCAGCGATGGGTGAGCAAACCTGCCCCCTCTGCTGCATCTCTATGCGATCTGACAGGTCAGATCGCATAGAGATGCCATTCCTCCTGGCGGTCCCCACAGTGCCCCCCAATGTCACCAGCCGCTGCTTCCCCTCCTCCCTGCTGCACGCTCCCCGATCCGGTGCCGCCATCAGCCTCCTACACAACTCCATCCGATCTGATCAAACGTCAGATCGGATGGAGTTTTCCGAAACTGTCACGTCCTCACCCCTCCGGTCACCCCCGCCTCTCCTACTCATCTGCCTCCGGTGCCGGCCATCCCGCTGCTTCCTCTCTCTGCCTCCATCCCGGCGCCCCTGCTCTGTGTGCGCGCGCCGGTGCAGAGAACGGCGGGTCACACAGGGGTGATCTGCAGTTAAACCCTATGTGGTCACAAAGGGGTTAACTTCAGATTATCATCCCTGTGTTGTCACACATGGGTTAACTTCAGATCATTATTCCTATGTGGGGGTTAACTTCAGATCATCATCCCTGTGTGGTCACACAGGGATGATGATCTGAAGTTAACCCCTTTGTGACCACACAGGGGGTTAACCCTGTGTGATCCCACAGGGATAATGATCTAAAGTTAACCCCTTTGTGACCACACTGGGATGATGATCTGAAGTTAACCCCTGTGTGACCACACAGGGATGATGATCTGCAGTTAACCCCTGTGTGGTCACAAAGGGGTTAACTGCAGATCATTATCCCTGTGTGACCACACTGGGGTTAACTGCAGATCAATTATCCCATCACAAAGGGGATAATTGATCTGCAGTTAACCCCTGTGTGACCACACAGGGATGATGATCTGCAGTTAACCCCTGTATGACCACACAGGGATAATGATCTCCAGTTAACCCCTTTGTGACCACAAAGGGGTTAACTGCAGATCATCATCTATATGATCACACTATGCTGAAAGACTGAGAATCATCGCGGGACCTCCCACTGGACTATGTCGGCTGTCACAGTAATAAAGATGGGGTCTAAATACGTGTTTGTAGGGTTTTTTCCAATAAAAATATTTTTCTCTGTGTTGTGTCTTTTACAATTTACTAGAGATTCCTAATGACCCGTTCTAATATTGGCCAGAAATTATGAATCTCAGGCTTAGTGCCAGCTGCCAAAAAGCTGGCATTAACCCCTTATTACCAAGTCTTTCACTGCTACACGGCAGCTGGAAGAGCTGGATACAGCGAAAGAAAATGGCGCTTCTATGAATGCGTCGTCTTCTGGGGCAGCTGCGGGCTGCAATTTGCAGCGGGGGTGGGACAGAGAGCTTGGGCTATCCCTACGCTGAGGATTCCAGCCGCCAGCTGCCTAGTTCTACCTGGCTGGGCCAAAAATATGGCAAAGCCCATGCCGTGTTTTTTTTTTTTTAATTATTTCAAGAAATAACTTAAAAAAAGGGCTCCGCTGTATTTTGGTTCCAGACAGGTACAACTAAACAGTTGGGGGTGGGTGGTAGCCTGTAGCTGCCTAGTTGAACCTGGCTGGAAACTAAAAATACAGCGAAGCCCCACGTTGGTTTTTTTAAAAATTATTTCAAGAAGTAAAAAAAAAAGGGCTCCCCTGTATTTTGTTTACCAGCCAGGTAAAACTAGGCAGCTAGGGGTGGGTGGAAACCTGTACCTGCCTGTTGTACCTGTGCTGGTGACCAAAAATACAGCGGAGCCCTATATTATCAGTGCAAAATCTCACTTGTTGGGGAGCACATCAGGGAATCTCCAAATGCGACATGGTGTTCACTAACGATTTCAGCTAATTTTCCGCTTGGAGCGTCAAATGGAGCTCCTTCCCTTCCGAGCCCTGCTGTGCGCCCAGTGATTTTCCACAACATATGAGATATGAGTTTACTCATGAGAAATTGCCCAATAAATTTTAGGATGCATTTTATCCTGTTGCCCATGTGAAAATGAAAGAATTGAGGCAAAAAGAACATTTTTGTTAGAAAAATTAAAATGTCCATTTTTTCCATCCACTTTGCTTTAGTTCCTGTGAAGCACCTGAAGGGTTAATAATCTTCTTGAATATAGTTTTGAGTAGCTTGAGGGGTGCAGTTTTTGGAATGGTGTCACTTTTGGGTGATTTTTGTCATGTACACCCTCAAAGGGACTTCAAATGTGATGTGGTCACTAAAAATATGGTTTTGTAAATTTTGCTGGAAAAATGAATAATTGCTGATGAACTTTGAACCCTTATAACGTCCTACCAAATTTTTTTTTTTCTTCCAAAATTGTTCTGATGTGAAGTAGACATGTGGGAAATGTGATTTATTAACTATTTTGTGGCACATAATGTTCTGGTTTAGCAGAATAAAAATTAAAAATTTGAAAATTGCTAAATTTTTAAAATTTTTGCCAAATTTTTTATTTTTTCACAAATAAACGCAAAAATTATCGACCTAAATTTAATACTAACATGAAGCCCAATATGTCACGAAAAAACAATCTCATAATCGCTAGGATCCGTTGAAGCGTTCCAGAGATATTACCTCATAAAGGGAGAGTGGTCAGAATTACAAAAAATGGTCTGGTCATTAAGCTGCAAAGTGACTCGGTCCTTAAGGGGTTAAAGAAGCTTTAGCTATTTTGAGTCGGCGCTTGGAGATAAACCACAGAGACAGCTTTTTAGTACCTTCTCTTTACTTGCTCAAATGTGGACTGGTCACTCCTCACAACATGTTTCGGCAGCTGATACAGCCTTCATCATGTGATGACCAGTAATAGTAACAAGGTGGTTTATATAGGTAATCAGTATGACATCACAGATAATTTTTACTCCTTCATGTCTGTAAACTACAGATTTCCAAACAATTCATATAACCACAATACACAGCCTGAAGATAATGAAACTGTCTATTCTGTTCAGGCTGTGTATTGTGGTTATACAAATTGTTTGGAAATTACCGTAAATCTCCAGGGTTTCAGCTACCAGGGGTAGCTGAGACCCTGCAAATTAGGAATTGGGCAGTTTTTAACTGGTACCAGTAATGTGATGATCGGTAAACATCGTTTACCGACTGTCACATTACAAAAAAAGTCATCCCTGGTAAAAGGTACTTTCTCTTTTATCACACATGTCGGATGAAAGTGAAATGCTGTCCCCTACGGCCCCCAAGACCCCCTGGTACCAAAAAAACACTTTCCCACCTCCACCCCTTACTCAGGGCTCCCAAAATGGCAGCGATGGGTGAGCAAACCTGCCCCCTCTGCTGCATCTCTATGCGATCTGACAGGTCAGATCGCATAGAGATGCCATTCCTCCTGGCGGTCCCCCACAGTGCCCCCCAATGTCACCAGCCGCTGCTTCCCCTCCTCCCTGCTGCACGCTCCCCGATCTGGTGCCGCCATCAGCCTCCTACACAACTCCATCCGATCTGATCAAACGTCAGATCGGATGGAGTTTTCCCAAACTGTCACGTCCTCACCCCTCCGGTCACCCCAGCCTCTCCTACTCATCTGCCTCCGGTGCCGGCCATCCCGCTGCTTCCTCTCTCTGCCTCCATCCCGGCGCCCCTGCTCTGTGTGCGCGCGCCGGTGCAGAGAACGGCGGGTCATACAGGGGTGATCTGCAGTTAAACCCTATGTGGTCACAAAGGGGTTAACTTCAGATTATCATCCCTGTGTTGTCACACATGGGTTAACTTCAGATCATTATCCCTATGTGGGGGTTAACTTCAGATCATCATCCCTGTGTGGTCACACAGGGATGATGATCTGAAGTTAACCCCTTTGTGACCACACAGGGGGTTAACCCCTGTGTGATCCCACAGGGATAATGATCTAAAGTTAACCCCTTTGTGACCACACTGGGATGATGATCTGAAGTTAACCCCTGTGTGATCACACTGGGATGATGATCTGCAGTTAACCCCTGTGTGGTCACAAAGGGGTTAACTGCAGATCATTATCCCTGTGTGACCACACTGGGGTTAACTGCAGATCAATTATCCCATCACAAAGGGGATAATTGATCTGCAGTTAACCCCTGTGTGACCACACAGGGATGATGATCTGCAGTTAACCCCTGTATGACCACACAGGGATAATGATCTCCAGTTAACCCCTTTGTGACCACAAAGGGGTTAACTGCAGATCATCATCTATATGATCACACTATGCTGAAAGACTGAGAATCATCGCGGGACCTCCCACTGGACTATGTCGGCTGTCACAGTAATAAAGATGGGGTCTAAATACGTGTTTGTAGGGTTTTTTCCAATAAAAATATTTTTCTCTGTGTTGTGTCTTTTACAATTTACTAGAGATTCCTAATGACCCGTTCTAATATTGGTCAGAAATTATGAATCTCAGGCTTAGTGCCAGATGCCAAAAAGCTGGCATTAACCCCTTATTACCAAGTCTTTCACTGCTACACGGCAGCTGGAAGAGCTGGATACAGCGAAAGAAAATGGCGCTTCTATGAATGCGTCGTCTTCTGGGGCAGCTGCGGGCTGCAATTTGCAGCGGGGGTGGGACAGAGAGCTTGGGCTATCCCTACGCTGAGGATTCCAGCCGCCAGCTGCCTAGTTCTACCTGGCTGGGCCAAAAATATGGCAAAGCCCATGCCGTGTTTTTTTTTTTTTAATTATTTCAAGAAATAACTTAAAAAAAGGGCTCCGCTGTATTTTGGTTGCAGACATGTACAACTAAACAGTTGGGGGTGGGTGGTAGCCTGTAGCTGCCTAGTTGAACCTGGCTGGAAACTAAAAATACAGCGAAGCCCCACGTTGGTTTTTTTAAAAATTATTTCAAGAAGTAAAAAAAAAAGGGCTCCCCTGTATTTTGTTTACCAGCCAGGTAAAACTAGGCAGCTAGGGGTGGGTGGAAACCTGTACCTGCCTGTTGTACCTGTGCTGGTGACCAAAAATACAGCGGAGCCCTATATTATCAGTGCAAAATCTCACTTGTTGGGGAGCACATCAGGGAATCTCCAAATGCGACATGGTGTTCACTAACGATTTCAGCTAATTTTCCGCTTGGAGCGTCAAATGGAGCTCCTTCCCTTCCGAGCCCTGCTGTGCGCCCAGTGATTTTCCACAACATATGAGGTATGAGTTTACTCATGAGAAATTGCCCAATAAATTTTAGGATGCATTTTATCCTGTTGCCCATGTGAAAATGAAAGAATTGAGGCAAAAAGAACATTTTTGTTAGAAAAATTAAAATGTCCATTTTTTCCATCCACTTTGCTTTAGTTCCTGTGAAGCACCTGAAGGGTTAATAATCTTCTTGAATATAGTTTTGAGTAGCTTGAGGGGTGCAGTTTTTGGAATGGTGTCACTTTTGGGTGATTTTTGTCATGTACACCCCTCAAAGGGACTTCAAATGTGATGTGGTCACTAAAAAAATGTTTTTTTTAAATTTTGCTTGAAAAATAAGAAATTGTTAATGAACTTTGAACCCTTATAACTTCTTATCAAAATTTTTTTTTTCCCAAAATTGTGCTGAAGTAAAGTAGACATGTGTGAAATGTTATTTATTAACTATTTTGTGTCACATAACTCTCTGGTTTAACAGAATAAAAATAAAAAATTTGAAAATTGCAAAATTTTCAACATTTTTGCCACATTTTCGATTTTTTCACAAATAAACACAAAAATTATTGACCTAAATTTACCACTAACATGAAGACCAATATGTCACGAAAAAACAATCTCAGAATCGCTAGGATCCGTTGAAGCGTTCCAGAGTTATACCCTCATAAAGGGACAGTGGTCAGAATTACAAAAAACGGTCTGGTCATTAAGGTGGAAATTGGCTCCGTCACAAAGGGGTTAAAGTGCAATTAGAAATATGTACTGTGTAATATAATTAAGCTGTTTTACTAATAAACGTGGAAATTAATATAAAAATATTTGCACTTGCTCTAGATTGGATGTGTTGTAATACATTTAGTGTCCACAAGATGGCAGACTTATCAGGCAAATACTTTTGTCAAGCTCAGTATACTGTACCTTTAATAGTCTTTGATTTTTACCTTCATAAAATGAACATTAATAAGTTTGACTATTGCTTCTGGATTTCTTCTGGTTTAACATACATACTAATATCATGTTAAGGTGATAACTAAAATCATGTAACAGTGTAAATCCCATCTCATGTATATTTTGTTGCATTTATCACTGAGATAACTTTAGGTTGATGGATTATGGATTTAGCACATTTATAATTATAAATATAATGATAAGATTTTCAAGTTTAAAACATTTTTTTTTAAATGCCATGTTATATACTTCATATATTGCTGGCTCTATATCGGCTCTGTATAGAACAAATCAGTAATAGGGCACCCATGTATAGGCCTGTACTATATCTCTGAATGCTTCTGGTCTGATACAGAAGTATATGAAGGCATGGACGGACATATATTGGTGAAGCCTATGCAGCCACACAGGGGCCCACATGTAGTGGGGCCCATTTCCACCTCCAAATCAGGAAAGAGCTTCTGTCATAGACATAATTAGTGTACAGGAAAGGGCCCATGTAGTGTTATTGCACAGGGGTCCTTCTCTGTGTCCGCCACTGTTTGAAAGTGAGATCTACATAAGTAATCCAGAATAACTACATACAACATTGTATTTGACAGCTACTGATACTGTCATGACCTGGTTGCATTGTATACACGAGGGCTCAATGGTTATCACATATAGCCCTGGGTTCAATTCCCTCCAAGGACAACATCTCCAACGAGTCTGTATGTTCTCCTTGTTTTTGTGTGGGTTTCCACTGGGTTCTCCGGTTTACACCCACACTCCAAATACATACTGATAGGGAATATAGTGTAGATTGTGAGCCCCGATGGGGACAGTGAGGATGATGTATGTAAAGGACTGTGGAAATAGCAGTGCCTTATAAACAAATAATAAAAATAAAAATGCCTGTTAGACTGCTTACAAAATGTGCATTGATTCACAAAATGATTGAATGTGAGCATATTAATAATAGGTATAATTTAGTCTGGTTGATGTTATACACTGTGTGCAGAATTATTAGGCAAATGAGTACTTTGATCACATGTTACTTTTTTTACATGTTGTCCTACTCTAAGCTACCAATTAAATAAATCAGGTGATATGCATCTCTGTAATGAGGAGTGGTGTGGTGTAATGACATCAACACCCTATATAAGGTGTGCTTAATTATTAAGCAACTTCCTTTCCTTTGGAAGAATGGGTCAGAAAAGAGATTTGACGAGCTCTGAAAAGTCCAGAATTGTGAGATGTCTTGCAGAGGGATGCAGCAGTCTTGATATTGCCAAACTTTTGAAGCGTGATCACCGAATAATCAAGCGTTTCATGGCAAATAGCCAAAAAGTCGCAAGAAGCGTGTTGGGCAAAAAAGGTGCAAAATAACTGCCCATGAATTGAGGAAAATCAAGCGTGAAGCTGCCAAGATGCCATTTGCCACCAGTTTTGCCATATTTCAGAGCTGCAACGTTACTGCAGTATCAAAAAGCACAAGGTGTGCTATACTCAGGAACATGGCCAAGGTAAGGAAGGCTGAAAAACGACCACCTTTGAACAAGAAACATAAGATAAAACGTCAAGACTGGGCCAAGAAATATCTTAAGACTAATTTTTCAAAGGTTTTATGGACTGATGAAATGAGAGTGACTCTTGATTGCCAGATGGATGGGCCAGAGGCTGGATCAGTAAAGGGCAGAGAACTCCACTCAGACTCAGATGCCAGTAAGGTGGAGGTGTGGTACTGGTATGGACTGGTATCATCAAAGCTGAACTTGTGGGACCTTTTCGGGTTGAGGATGGAGTGAAGCTCAACTCCCGGATCTACTGCCAGTTTCTGGAAGACAACTTCTTCAAGCAGTGATACAGGAAGAAGTCGGTATCGTTCAAGAAAAACATGATTTTCATGCAGGACAATGCTCCATCACATGCATCCAACTACTCCACAGCGTGGCTGGCCAGTAAAGGTCTAAAAGAAGAAAAAATAATGACATGCCCCCCTTGTTCACCTGATCTGAACCCCATAGAGAACCTGTGGTCCCTCATAAAATGTGAGATCTACAGGGAGAAAAACAGTACACCTCTCGGAACAGTGTCTGGGGGCTGTGGTGGCTGTTGCAGGCAATGTTGATCGTAAACAGATCAAGCAACAGACAGAATCTATGGATGGAAGGCTGTTGAGAGTCATCATAAAGAAAGGTGGCTATATTGGTCACAAATTTTTTTGGGTTTTGTTTTTGCATGTCAGAAATGTTTATTTCTAAATTTTGTGCAGTTATATTAATTTACCTGGTGAAAATAAACAAGTGAGATGGGAATATATTTGTTTTTTATTAAGTTACTATCAATGCCAAAAACAAAAACCAACAATGCACTTGCAAGATGCAGTCAGACCCCACTATGTGAAGCAAGCCCAGGTGCAGGCTAATAAATCACCTCAACCTACAACAAGGTGTGGGAGGCGACCTGCCATGCATACAATGGGCCTGCATAGAACACCATTCACACTGATAGATATGATGCAGAGTGTCTGAAAGCTACCCAACTGCTCTGCTGCTTGAGCAAATGGGCCGCACAGTACAATGCTTCTGCACCACTAGATGAATGGCGCCCCATGGGGCCCAACTGCACCCTGAATTGATAAAAAATTGCAAAAATTTTTTTATATGATGAACGCAAAACTTTTATAAATGGGATATTAGTTCATTTATTGACCAAGACACTTAAGCTCATGATCCTCGTCAAGGATTCCCATGCTCATGAGTCCTAACAAAATTGTATAAAAACTACTAGAAAAAAGCAGCATCAGAAAGACTTACCATTGATGCCAAAAACAAAAACCAAAATGCACTTGCAGGCTGCAGTGAGACCCCACTATGTGAAGCAAGCCCAGGTGGAGGCTAATAAATCACCTCAACCTACAACAAGGTGTGGGAGGCGACCTGCCATGCACACAATGGGCCTGCATAGGATACCATTCACAGTGATACATATAATGCAGAGTGTCTGAAAGTTACCCAACTGCTCTGCTGCCTGAGCAAATGGGCCGCACAGTACAATGCTTCTGCACCACTAGATGAATGGTGCCCCAAGGGGCCCAACTGCACCCTGAATTGATAAAAAATGGTAAGTCTTTCTGATGCTGCTTTTTTCTAGTAGTTTTTTTATTAAGTTGCCTAATAATTCTGCACAGTAATAGATACCTGTACAAACAGATATCCTCCTAAGATAGCCAAATCTAAAAAAAAACCCCACTACAACTTCCAAAAATATTAAACTTTGATATTTGAGTCTTTTCGGTTGATTGAGAACATAGTTGTTGATTAATAATAAAAATAATCCTCTACAATACAACTTGCCTAATAATTCTGCACACAGTGTATAACATACGCACCATATATACATATGGGGTAGGGGCTACTGCATTGTTTTTTAAACCAAAAAACTGCCTCTGTATGGGTGCCATTAGTCACTCTGGTCGCCCTCCAGCGGGTGCTGTATTGCTGTGGCAGTGGTTGTCTTGCTGTGATGCCCCAGATATACATTGGCGACTAACAGTTCTGCATCATTTTAAAGTGTGATTTCTTCAGTTTGGTTGTTGAGATGCCATTCTCCTGATGATGAATTGAAAGTGGATGACAACTTCTGTCATTATACAAGACCTTCATTGTAACCAAAATGCTTTTGAATACAGGTATGGTCATTTAATTAAAGAAAACTGATAGCCAAACATGTAGCAAATACTATTTATTTCTCACAACATATAATAATAATTCATTATTTACAATGCCATAACTTAGTATTTTGTACCGTAACATTTTCCTTTAATAACTGCACCGCACCGATGGGGCATTGAAGCCACTAGGTTATTCAAGACATCCTAAAGGATCTTGCTCCCTTCCATTTGCAAATCTGCAAACAATTAATCCTCATTGTTATGGGCACAGCCCCAACTCGATGCCCTAACTCATCCCAAAGATGATATAAAGGGTGTAAATCAGGTGATTGACTTGGACATTGCAACAGGCGAACATTTGTCTTTGATAATTTTTGACTAAATTGGATGTGTTATTAGGATCATTGTATTGCTGGAATTTCCAGCCCCTGTCTAATTTGGTTTTACCATCTGGCAGCATTACATTCTCCAGTATAATCTTGTACATGGTAGTATTCATATTACCATCAATTCCGAAGGCCAATGGCAGATGCCGAAAAGCAACTCCAAACCATGACATTGCCACCACCATGGTTCAATGTAGGTGTTTGGTACCGTACATCATTATGTTTTTAAATTGGGCGGTATATATCGGGCTTACCATCACTACTCAAACAGATTGAACTTGGATTCATCCCATACAGCACCTTACACCAATCTGTCTCTTTCCATTGTTCTTTGGCAAACTCAATTTGGACCTTCCCGATTTACAGAGATAAAAGGATTCTTGGAGCTAGTGCATTCAACCCTACTGCTCTTAGCCATTGCACCACAATTTGATGATTCATTTGACCCCATATTTTTCATTCATTTGACACTTGATTCTGAGAACAGTTGACCTCTATAGCTCCTCTTTTTGGCTTTTACCTAACTTCACTCTCAGGTTGATAGGCTTCCTGACATTTGGTGATAAATTTGTCTTTGTCTTCGGCATGTTTTAACTGTAAAACACACAAACGAAAAAAACAAGGAAAAACTATTTTTAGGCAAAATTAGACTACCCATGACAAAATATGCAAAACATTTGTCCCAGCAAATGTGGAAAACAAACCCATGAAGGTATAGAACAATGTCAAACATAATTTTCACCATTCGAGTTGACAACCCTTTGCTCCCAGTTTACTAAATTCACCAGGAAAATGACATCACAACAACCAGACAGAAGTAATCACATGTTTAGACAAACAAATGCAAAACTATTTGTTGCCTATGTAGTAGTGATACACTTATATAGTTTGCCATGCAGGGCCGGCAATGGGGGGGGGGGGCAGACTGGGCAGTTGCCCTGGGCCCCCACTCTCTTAGGGGCCCCAAAGGAGCTGAACTGAAGATAGCAATAAAACAGTAAAATAAAATGTCAAAATACACATATTTGGTATCGCTGCGTTGTTAAGAATCTAAGCTATCAATATATGAAGTAAATGAATCCAATTAGTACATGGCGTAATGAGAAAAAAATAAAAACCCCAGAATTGTGTTTTTTGGGCCACCACGTTGTTACCATACAATGCAATAAAAGGCAATCAAAATGTTGTATCTGACTCAAAATGGTATCAGTAAAAATGTCAGCTCAGGGCGCATAAAGTAAGCCCTCACATAGCCCTGTATCTTCAAAAATTAAAACAACATGGGACAGTTATGGCTTTGGACGAAGTGAGCAAAAAACAAAAACGAAAAATCGCTCAGTGGTAAAAGTTATAAAATCCTTGTAATTGCCATATAATAGCAGCAGGAGCACCCCCCACAGGCTTTAATCTGCACATGTTCATGATGGGAGTAATTAGAGTTAGGGGACCTCCTTAATTCCTACATTAGTAGCCAGTTATCAAGGAGAACTTACAAAGCATTAACCCCTTCAGGACCCAGCCTATTTTGACCCTAAAGACCTTGCCATTTTTTGCAATTCTGACCAGTGTCCCTTTATGAGGTTATAACTCTGGAACGCTTCAACGGATCCTAGCGATTCTGAGATTGTTTTTTCGTGACATATTGGGCTTCATGTTAGTATTAAATTTAGGTCGATATTTTTTATTATTTTTCACAAATAAACGCAAAAATTTTGAAAATTTTGCAATTTTCAAATTTTTTATTTTTTTTTCTGCTAAACCAGAGAGGTATGTGACACAAAATAGTTAATAAATAACATTTCCCACATGTCTACTTTACTTCAGCACAATTTTGGAAAAAAAAAAATTGTTAGGAAGTTAAGGGGTCAAAGTTCATGAGCAAATTTTCCTTTTTCCACCAAAATTTACAAAACCATTTTTTTAGTGACCACGTCACATTTGAAGTCCCTTTGAGGAGGGTACATGACAGAAAACACCCAAAAGTAACACCATTCCAAAACCGGCACCCCTCAAGCTACTCAAAACTACATTCAAGAAGATTATTAACCCTTCAGGTGCTTCACAGGAACTAAGCAAAGTGGAAACAAAAAAATGGATATTTTAATTTTTCTATCAAAATGTTCTTTTAGCCTCAATTTTTTCATTTTCACATGTGCAATAGGATAAAATGGATCCTAAAATTTGTTGGGCAATTTTTCCTGAGTATATCGATACCTCATATGTGGTCATAAACCACTGTTTGAGCGCACGGCAGGGCTCAGAAGGGAAGGAGAGCGCAATTTGACTTTTGGAGCTAATATTCCATTCAAAAAGTGAAATTGCGCTTCTTCCCTTCTGAGCCCTGCCGTGCGCCAAAACAGTGGTTTATGACCACATATGAGTTGCACAACAAATTTTAGGATGCATTTTATCCTGTTGCCCATGTGAAAATGAAAGAATTGAGGCTAAAAGAACATTTTTGTGAAAAAAAAGTTCTTTTTCCATATTCACAGATCAATTTGTAAAGCACGTGGGGGTTCAAAATGCGCATTATGCATCTAGATACGTTCCTTGGGTGGTCTAGTTTCCAAAATGGGGTCACTTGTGGGGAAGCTCCAAAGTTTAGGCACACAGGGGCTCACCAAATGCGACATGGTGTCCGCTAACAATTTGAATGGAAAATCAGCTCAAATTGTTAGCGGACACCATGTTGCGTTTGGAGAGCCCCTGTGTGCCTAAACATTGGAGCTCACCCACAAGTGACCCCATTTTGGAAACTAGACCCCCCAGGGAACATATCTAGATGCATAGTGAGCACTTTGAACCCCAAAGTGTTTCAGAAATTGATCTGAAAAAATGAAAAAGTACTTTTTTTTCCACTAAAATTTTTTTTTTTCATTTTCATTGTTTAATTTATGAAGCACCTGGGGGTTTAATATGCTCACCATCTATTTAGATAAGTTCCCTGTGGGGTCTAGTTTCCAAAATGGGGTCACTTGTGGGGGAACTCCAAAGTTTAGGCATACAGGGGCTCACCAAACGCGACATGGTGTCCGCCAACAATTTGAATGGAAAAATCAGCTCAAACTGTTAGCGGACACCATGTGTGTCTATGTGTGTGCTCTCGGTGTATACGTGTAATATACGGTGTTTGCGTCACATACCGTGTGTTGTGTGTATGTAACATCCACATTTATAAAACCCAGCAGCACAGACGAGAGTTCCTAGGTGTAAACAGGTCGGCAATCGCCCAACAAACGAGCAAAATGCGGCTCATCATCAGGTGATTGGATGTTTATGGAGGAGCAAAAATCCTTGCTCTCGACAGCACATCACCTGCTGCAAACTGCAGAAGAGCTGCCGATAACATGAATCTGTAGAGGACAGATTGCTCTACCGGTGATTGTTCTGTGCCATCATTCTTCATCATCCTGTGTAAAAAGGCCGGAAACAAGCGCTGAATGACTTGAATATTATAGATCGCGCTCATTTATCAGTCTGAATTCAGCGCTTGTACATGTAACCCAAATGTCTGAGTGTGATGATGCAATATGTGAGCATTTAGGGCCCACTTTAACCTTTTGCCCAGGGCCCCACTTTGCCTAAAACCAGCCCTGTTGCCATGACATAGCAAAAGGCGTCTACACCTTGATTAAAAATGAAAACTAAGAACTTCATATTAATTCTTGAAAATTTAGCCTGGCTGTAGAAAATGAACGTAATTCATAATATTAGGATGTGTGGTCTCTGTCTTTTTCATTCTTCTAGATATTTATTGTTAATCAAAGAAACATGTAAATGACATTTTGCACTATAGACTGTAATGTAATTTTATAAATATACATTAAGAATTGTATCTTGTTAGAACAGAGGAATTGAACGTGCTTAGAGGATAATAAACAGTCTTGTGTACCTTCTCTTTACTGTATGTATTGATTTGTTCAGATTTCTATTTCTGTTTCTCCAAACAGGTTTCCATTGTGGATTAATGTATTGAATATGACAAATACATTTTCCCTCTAATAAGCCATGACAATTTTGATGATAAATAATGTTAAAAATAACTCAAATATAAAAAAAACCTCTGTGCACAAAATACATTATTTAAGCAGCATGCAGGGAATTTCAACCCCTTAGTGCAAAATCACATACGTGTACGTTAGTGCAGGTGTCACTGTGTTTGGCGGGGGCCTAGGGACTGACATATGGCTGTGGCTCTGGGTACCTTTGTTAACCATTTAATTGCTGATGTGAATCTCTGACAGCAGCAATTAAATAGAGTGCACACATTGGCTTCCAGTGTCATGATAGCGGCCATCTATGAGTTACTATGGTAGTTGGGGCCATTTTGGGGTCATTGCCATCTTGGTGTTAGTGTAAAGCTCAGCCCAGAATAAGTTTCATAAGAACCCATAATTTTAACACTAAACTGCAATATTGTTATCTAACATTACATAGTATGAGTCCCCAACGTTGAATAAAAAGTAAAGACATTTTTAAAGCTTTTACTTAAATCTATTAAAATATAACATTATTCAACCCCCCTAGTAAACGCCAGTAAAAGAATTTCAGCTTCAGTATACAGCCGAGAACAGGGGATGTGGCCGCCTGCTCCAGTGCTCATCCTACAAGCCAGCCTCCACTCCTTTACACTCACACTCAATGGCTGCTGTATGTATCACTGTCTGAGAATCACATCACAATCATTGGTACCCTCCTGAGCGGACAGTCACAGCTACACAGACATTCGTGATGTCACTCTCAGCTCAGAGTGCCGCCACCGATTATTGTAGAGAGAAACTGCTCATTAAGTGCATGAACATTCTGCCTCATCTCCCTGTAATTCTGCACTATATGCCTGCTGTAATACTGGTACTGCCAGCACGAGGATCGCATCGTAAGATGACTTTCCTGAGTTGGGAGTGACAGTATGTATGTCTATACAGCTGTTACTCTCAGCTCAGAAGAAAGTACATCTCTCCAATTTAGCAAAAAAAGAATTTTTTCTAAACAAACAAAATAGACGTGTTCATAGTATGAATCCTGATCATGCGAAAAAATTAGAATATCGTTAAGATATTTTTAAAAACTTTAAAAAACAATTAGACTGTGAGCCCTCGTAGACAGGGTCCCTGCCCCTCCTGTACCTGTACGTCCTGATCGCCTAGATTTAGTGTACTTGTTCTTGTCTCCCTCATCCTCATGTAAAGCGCCATGGAACCCAATGGCGCTATATAAATAAATAATAATAATAATAATAATAATTAGAAAAGATGTTAATAGAATATTGAAAAACCGCTGTTGCATTGCTCAACCCAAAAGGAATGACCAGAATCTCAAATAGGCCAAACGCCATCTTCCAACTCATCATCCTTCCGGATTCACATCAAATTATAAACCCCGCTCTAAGATAAAGTTTATAAAACCATTTAGCCCCCAGAAGCTGATTATGTAGGTCAGGATAAGTGGAAGTGGATAGGTATTCTTAATTGTAATTTTGTTTAATTCATGGAAATTGAGGCACATTTTTCATGGTGGTGCATTCAGGAGTTGATAAATTATACAATAAGATTGATTGTACAGTCATAACGATGATGGGGAGGTAATATATCTGTTTATTTTTCCAAAAACACATCTCCGAAATCTTTTCAGAATCCCATCAGACCCTCCATACCAGCGGAGAAAATTTATACAGAACTAAGACATCTCTTATGACCATTGGGGCTCCACTTATCAATATCCTTTTGACACTAATCAATGACAGGATTGTGAATATGCAGGTATTGAATTCCCATTACCAACCCTGAAGGTAAGTTATCTAATACATAGCAGGAGATGAGCTCAGACGCAAGAGTTCACACTCTAAGTGTGAATTCCACCATTATTAGCTGGCAATGGTAGATTCAAGAAATTCTTCCACGTCCAGTGCACTCACAGTAATCGGTGGTACACTAATGTTATTTCCAGTGTAACCATTATTTTTTTGCACACATGTGTGCAAAAATAAAGATTACCCTGGAAAAAATATTAGTGTACCACTAATTACTGGGAGCGCACTGGACCTGGAAGAATTTCTTGAATCTATTAACTACCTACAATACCTCCGGCGGGGCTCTCAGTAGCAGCCAGGAAGGTGCGGCAGACAGATAGTGGAAGGAATCCACTATACAGTCGAGATCCGTAAGGATCAATATGTAAAACCAAAAGGCTACTAATAGGTGATTGCAATGTGAGATACTTTGCACCAAATTAATTGAAGATGCTGCATTTAGATCTCTGCGCTATCTGTCTTTTTCTTTCCAATCCTGTATACGGAGAAACAGCTGGCAGTGGTGTAACTTGAAGCTCTCGGGCCCAGATGCAAAAGCTCCAAAAGGGCCCCAAATTATTGCAAATTTTAATAGTCTTTTTGTATAGGTCAAAGGGACTTTTGGGGCCCCCTAGGTTGCAGGGCCTGGATGCGATTGCATCCCCTGCACCTATTATTGTTACTCCAGAACTTTGTGCAGCTGGCAGGGATGTAAGAGTGTCCTGTCAATGGCAACAATTTGAATGGGTCCTTCTAAACTAACTGTCCCTAATCCTAGTCTCAGAATCAGTCCTGAATCAATGAAGTTGGGTGCAGACCCACAGTCAATGACAGCGAAGGCTGATAAAAACTGATTTTGGAAAAGAGGTTCTGGGTAACCTCCTCGACAAATTGTGGTATCCCGGTCCCTATTCTACTGCTGCTGAGTGAAACAGCTGTTGTGTGCCAATAGATTTGTTCCAGTGTGCCCAGAATACTTTGCGCACTGTGAGTTAGCAAATCTGTCATATATGTTGTGATGTGATTTATGTACACTGAGGACTGATAAATGGACATTCTTGCATTGTACTTTGCTGCTATCCAATAATGAATGTGTGTTTGATTCTCCTCATAACTAGCTGCCATAGCAATGGTGGGAGGAGCCTCTACCTCAGACCTCTCCAGGCCTCTCACACATAGCAATGGTGGGAGGAACCTCTACATCAGGCCTCTCACACATATAACGGTGGGAGGAACCTCTACATCAGGCTTCTGACATACAGTAATGGTGGGAGGAGCCTCTACCTCAGGCCTCTCACACATAGTAATGGTGGGAGGAGCTTCTTCCTCAGGACTCTCACACATATAACGGTGGGAGGAACCTCTACGTCATGCCTCTCACATATAGTAACAGTGGGAAGAACCTCTACATCAGGCTTCTCACATATAATAATGGTGAGAGGAGCCTCTACCTCAGGACTCTCATACTTCCTGGAACTGATTCAAACAGGTTTTTAGTCAGTCTATTCAAGACAGATGGAGGAAGCACGACTGCTCCCAGAATCTCTATCCCAGTCCATGCTGAGGGGACTTCATTCTCTCCATTTAATTGCCTCCACAAAGGAGTGAAACTTTTTTTAGCCAGGAATGATAAGGCTGAATAGGTCTCTCCAGCATGCTGATTTTGTATTGGTTACCAGCCAGAACCAGTGCAACGTGACTTCCATGCCGCAAACTTTGTCTGTCCAACCCCCTGCAATAGGAAATGGTAGTGCCAAAACCATGAGAAGCTCCATACCACTGGTGTGTTGCCATGGAGAGCCAAACCATGAAGGTCACACCATCGGCGTAGCATTACCTGGACTGTGCATAATATTTCACCAATAGCAAGTAAAGATAACTGTACTCCAGCTGCCCTGAGCGGCTCTTAATTAGCTTGTTTCATTATGAGAAGACACCTTCTTTCATATGCAGAATACTAAGTATCCTATATGGCAAAATACCAAAACTTTGTCTTTAAGAGACTGTCTGCTATTATTCCCTTCAGTGAAGTGATATGTTTGCAAGATCAAATTAGCTTTTTTTCTACTTATGAGCCACTTTTTCCTCTTGCCTCAATGGGGCGGAGCAACTGAGCTTCTTCTGGGCTATGCCTGGCGTAATGCATTACATCATCATGCTACATGGAATGATGATGTCTTATGTGTAGTGCAGTGGTCTTGAAGGCTGCAAGTTGACTGTTCTGTAATAAGCATGTGGATAAATTAAACATTGAGCTTCTTTAGAAATATGGGACACCCGGCCAAAAGTCCAGTGCAATGGGATCCTATGGTGACCCTGTTAGAGAAGAGCGCTACTTTGCTCATCACTAAAGCTAATTAAATATATATTGTATATATGTAAATAAATCTGGTCTTCCAGTCCTAATCTTTTCCTAACATTATTATGTTTTCACACATACATGGAGACAAACTTTGTAGAATTATTAAAATATTCCTAAACCACCAAATTTTTAAGAAACCCTCCTATGAACTTTTTTTTTGTTAAACCTGCATACATACTAGTGTAAGGCCCCTTTCACATCAGCGTTTTTTTTAAATCGCGGCAGATGCGGTGAAAAAAACGCACCTGCCGCGATTAACGCATAACCGCGACACTTGCGGCACAGTTGCGGCAAGCACCATGCAATGTCTATGGGCTTGCGGTAAGGGTGCGGCAGGTGCGGCAAGTGCGGTTCCGGCAGTTGCGGCAGGTGCGACCATGAAAAAAACGCTGCTGATTGCGTTTTTTTTGCGGCCGCATCTGCTGCAAGTGCCGATACCGCACCTGCCGCACCCTTACCGCAAGCCCCATAGACATTGCATGGGGCTTGCCACAACTGTGCCGCAAGTGTCGCGGTTATGCGTTAATCGCGGCAGATGCGGTTTTTTCACCGCATCTGCCGCAATTTAAAAAAAACGCTGATGTGAAAGGGGCCTTAGTGTAGGGTAGTGTCAGTGTGTTAAACCTCTCATCCATCACTGTCTACTCCAGAGTCCAGAGCAATTCTGCTCCTCTTCTAAAGGCAGAGAGACAGTATGTGAGATACATGCGAAAAACTTGCATGAGTCTTACATGACTCACCCGGAAGGCTCTGCACGGGAGTGTGTCATCTGCATAAAAACACATGCAGCTCCATGCTTCTGTGCAGAGAGGCAGGGGCCATTCCAGGTGAGTAATGCGAGACTCACACTAGTATCTTACATGCATCTCGCATAATGTGTCTCTGCCCTAAGTCAAGTAATGAGGATTCAGGCTCTCTGAATCACACCTGGGCTTTATGTGTGAGCCAAAAGTCTCTTTTATGAAATAAGCCCATGGTGCTTTGTTCTCAACGCTCCATAGACTAACAATGTAAAAGCCACTTCACAGAGCTCAGAACAACTCGGAGATCTGAAGAGTGGGAAAAAACGTTTGTGAGAGCTCGGATGGTTTCACACTGCAGTTTTTCCCTGATCAGGGTTCATCAGGTTTGTGTGCCAAAACCAGGAGTGACTCCAAAACCCAGAACAGGGGTCAATCTTTCAATTATACTATTTCCCTGCAAGTTTCTCTCCTGGTTTTGGCACACAAAACCTGATGCACCCTGATCAGGGATAAATTGCAGTGTGAAACCAGCCTTCCTCTTTAAGGACAGGAAACCATGTTCAGAGTATTTGCTTCTGTTGCTCCTAGGAGTCTGAATTCCAGTTCTGCTCCAGTTAGGCCCTCTTCACACTTCGCTTTTGGGGATCCTTGTCTATCCGTTTTGAAATGGATACCCAGGGATTGGTATTGGTTTTGGCCACCCTTGTATCTCTGTGAGCACAGATTGGTCCAAAGTGGCCATCTGCTTGTGTTATTTTTGTCAGGGATCCGTTTGTGGCCGCTTTTTTTATATACCCGTTTCATGCCGTCTAAAAAGCAGACAGTAATGGTACCTTTACACGCCGCCACAACAGGATGGATACAACCCGCTACAGGCTACAAATGTAGCTTGTCGCGCCAATATCGCCCGTAGTAGCGGCGTCTGAAGACGGGACGACACAGCCGGCTACAGATACATCTGTATCCGTGCACTGCCCATAAACAGATGGCAACAAAGCCGATTGTAGCGAGCTGTATCGGCGTGTAAAGAAGGAACAGAAGGGTTGTTTCTACACCATGCTATGTAGCTGGGGTGTGACACAGGGTCCGGGTTTCCGCGCCCCCTTCAGCGATCATTGGAGGAAGCTCCTGCGTTGCGATTGGTTGTCGCCGCACAGGGCGGCATATTTAAGGAGCTGACGAGTCACACTACACAATTGCTCGAGCGTCAAGTATTAATCTGCCTCCTGCGATGCCTGTCCAATCATGGTATTTTTGCTTTCTCCTATCAGCGTACGGACGTCTCGTAATCCACGATTGGAGCACGCCTATGTGCTGTCCCTGCTGCACCAGGTACGCCCATAGTAGCTGGTTGTAGCGGTGTGTAAATGAGCTACAGATGGCTACTTGAGACACCCGGCGATGTATCTAGCTGTAGATGTAGCGTAGCGTAGCGCACCTTGTGGCGGCGTGTAAAGAGGGTGCGTTTCCCGTTTGTAACCGTTTGGGCGTGCTCGTGCACGTGAAGTAGCGGTTGGTATCCATCCTGTTGTGGCGGCGTGTAAAGGTACCTTAATTGATTGTCTTGTCGGTTGATGTATTCAATTTGTTTAATAAAGCAAATTTTTGAAAAAAAAAAAGCAGACAGAAATGAATCTGTCGCAATCCACAGCACATAACATGGGGGTCTATGGAGACAGATCCATGAAAAAAACGGATCAGTAAAACAGATGCATTTTGCTGTACAGAGCATGCTCAGAAGCAAGGTACAGCTCCTCCCAGCCCTATCTCTGGTACTGATGACGGATCCATTAAAAAAATGGTCCGTGAACATCAGTTGGCATCCGTTGGCACAGATCCGTGCCTGTTCGTGTGGTCCTTGAAATTCAAGGATCCACATGAATGTGTAAAAAACGCACTGTGAAGGGGGCCTTAGTGTACTTATTAGCACTATTATCCTATATGCTCAAGGTTTGTCTCATATTTAATAACAATAAATATTAATCTAAGATTTGGTTACTATTATTAGTATTATTGTTATTTTTATTATTATGTTTTATGGTGCAACGCGGTACTTTACGTACAATTGTATTGTACTTTCATAGAAGTTTTGAATGTAAAATCCTGAATAGATACAACATCAGGAAAAGGAGTAAGCAGCTGTTGACATGTACAGTATGTCAGCTGGAGGTGATATCCTGTTGTTCCAATTTGGGGATGTACTGTATGTATTGAAGAGTGGTTTGTTTTTTTTACCAACAATAGATAGTACATTGAACATGGGCCAGTTGGGGATTGCAGTAGAGTAAAATAAAGGAGGAAAACTCAGACTAACACGTGGTTATTAGGCTATGTGCACACTGTGAGTTTTTGATGTGCTTCTAAATGCTTTTGTTGTGCAGTTTTGTCACAAACCTGCATTCCAATCCTTAGGGTGCGTGCACACGGTCCGGAGGAGCTGCGTGTTGGACACAGTTCCTCGGGACCTGAGTGAAGCTGCAAGTGGCCGCAGGGAGACCGCAGCCACCCTGTACTCACCATATGCGGCGGGTGTGTGGCGCCCTGCCAACGCAGGTAACCACATATCTCTCTGCTGCGCAGCTGGGTTTCCACAGCAGGTACCACTACAAACAACATCTTCCACCCCAGCACAGTAGGGGGAGCTCAACCTGCTGCCCTTAGGCAGGATCCCCTATAAATACTGCTGCTGGGGGCGGAGTTAGTCAGAGTGTAGCAGACGCTAGAAGAGCTGCAGAGGAGTTCTGGTGCTGGTGCCACGAGGAGGCCCAGGCCAGAGATGCAGACTAGCAGATCCCACCAGCCTAAGTGGGACTGAAGGCAGGGAGGAAGAAACAGAGAAACAGACAAAGGGAGCAGGCAGCTCAGACAGCGAGTTCACCCTAAAAGAGGAGTCGGATATTGGGGATCCGTAACAGTGGAGAACTCCAAGTCCCACTGGAAATCCCTTGGCACCGAGTAAGCTTCAGTTACCCGGTCTCCTGAGAGAGTTGCAGAGAGGGAGCCAGGACTAGCAGGGCACTGCAGTTCCAGAGAAAGGGTCGCCCCGAAGACCGCACAGGAGAGGGAGAGAGACACAGAAGAAGAGAGTGGAGGCAAGTCAGCATTTAATGTACTGCGCTTCAATACACACACACAGAGGAGGAGGCCTTATACCCACTTGCTGTGGGAGCCCACTGTGCAGCCCAGATACCCGTCGGTGCTCTGGACAATTTGCCTGCAAACCACCAGTAAAAAGGTAAAGAGACTTTGGCTGCGTTTGTGCTTTCTTCCTAACTTCCACCGTCTATCACCCACCGTGTTTCCTTATAGACTTTCCCTATAACACTCCCGGCTCTGCTGCATCCTGCCCATTCACACCACTTTGCCCTGGAGGTCCCAGTCCTGCCTGCGGGGACAATTCCATCATAGCTGCCATCCCACCGACCTCCAGAGGACTGTAGCGGCGCTGGTGATCCCTCACCAGACACAGCAGGTGGTGTCACGAAGACAACCTTGTAAATAAAGTCCCTGTAAATAATCCCCTTTTCACTGACCCCCAGGGCTACAGCCTCGGGCGGCCACCCGTGACATCCCAGACCGTAACCAAGCCCAAGCCCTGAGTACCCTGCCCTGGGCGAGTCAGGTGCAGGGCGGCTTCTCCCTGCAGTCACCCGATGGGAGCCGCTTCCGGCAACCCGCACCGCAGCTCCAAACACGCTGCGGGCGGGTTACGCATAGTGAGGATGGGATTTCTTGAAATCCCATCCACTATGCTAGTACTGTACGATGCAGCGTTTTGGACGCAGCGCAAAGACGCTACGTCCAAAACGATGTGTATCCTGATCGTGAGGATGCACCCTTATGCTGCAATTCAATGAGAATTCAGAAATTTTGTGCACATGTTCCTTATTTTTCCCTTGCAGATTTGGTGCAGAAATATATTAGCAGCATGTCAATTCCTGATTTGTGCAGTGTATTTCCACTCCAAATGCATGAAAAATGCATGAAAAAAGCATAAAAACGCATTGCGTTTTTTTGCCAAGAGATGCGAATTTGGTGCAGAAATTTCTACACCCAAATACTCAATCTGTGCACATACCCATAGGGTACCGTCACACTAGGACATATCACCGGAGATATCTCCGGCGATGCTCGGGGGCGCGCACGTTTTTGGCGCTTCACCAGCATAGCCATTGCATGTGTACACACGGTGATACCTCCGGCGACGCACCGGCGATGTTATAGGCGCCATCGCCGCTGGGGTGTCTACAAACCCCAGCGGCGATGCTGTAAGGGTACCTTTACACGCGGAAACTTTTCCAGGAATTTCACTGGCAACTTATTGGTTGCAGTGAAATCATGGACACATTGTTCTATCTTGTTGCTGTGTACAAATGGAACAATGTCTCCATGATTTCAATGCAACTAGTAAGTTGCCAGTGAAATTCCTAGAAAAGTTGCTGCGTGTAAAGGTACCTTAACATGGGAGCCTATGGCTCCCATCGCCTGTAACATCGCCGATCGGCATGTTACATGGGGCGATGTGTACACATCTTCCCACAGTGGACGCCTGGTTTCAGAGCAGTGCACTGAAAGCAGGCGATCACTTTAAATGTGGGCTTAACTGAATTTTCTATTGCCAGCTAAGCTACTGACTGCTAACACCTGCTGCTTGGTGTTTCCTTCACTGCCAATGGAAAATACACTTTAACCCAATTTTTTTTGTTATAGATATATATATAAAAAAAAAAACTAAAAAAAAAAAAAAAAGGGCTTTGCTGTATTTTCTATTGCCAGCAAAGATAATCCAGGCAGCTGGAGACTGGAATTCTCAGCGTGGTAAGGCCGAAGCATTCTGAACCCCCGTGCTAAGAATTGTGTGGCACCCCTGCAGGGGATTGCCACAGGACCCACCGGTGCAGGAAGGGATGTACACCTTGGCACACAACATCTTCCACCCCAGACCTGGAGGGGGAGCCCCACTGGCTGTCCTTAAGCTAGATCCCCTGTAAACACCTAGGCCTGAGGGGAGGAGTCAGTCAGTAGTTAGTCAGTCTGCAGTCTGCAGAGGAGAGAAGCAGCTACTGAAACGAGCTGGTTGCTGGGACCAAGCCAGGCCCAGAACCAGAAAACCTGACTCCAGCTGTCCAGCTCCCTAGAGAGAGGGACGGAGGCCAGTGGAAGAAGTAGGAGAAAGAAGAAGGGAACATATCTGGAATCCCTTTAGCCCACCCGGACACCGGAGTCCGAAGTCGCTATTCATTTAAAAGTAGCAGAGAAAGCCCGGACAGACCAGGAGGATCTAGCCCCCCTGAAGCTAAAGAACAAAAGTCACCAAACCTGACCAAGCACAGGACCAGGGACCTAAGCAGAGAATAGGGATCCCACAGAAAGGTCCTCATTGTCGGTTGTGGAACAGCACCCTGAGAGGGAGAAAGAGCGGCAGGTTCAGTTACAGGCGGAGCTTACCCCAATTACCGTACACACTAACATAGGAGGCCTCACAACTTTCCAAGGTGAACGTCCCAAACTGCACCGAAACCTGGTTACCCTCCTGAACTGTACCTGTTACCGGACATCAGTAAAAAGGTACTGAAACAACAAAGACTATTGTGTGTGTGTGCCTGCTTCACCGCCGCCGCCTGCAGCGTTCACGGCAGAACCGCTACTACTACTCCCCTCATCCACCTTGCTGCCCTGAGGTAAAGCTCCACCTGTGGGAAGCTGTACTACTAAAGCTGCATTCCCATCACCTCAGTGGCCGGCCGCAGCGCTGGTAACCATATTACCAGGTACCACAGGTGGCGTCATGTTACAATTCCATATCATCATCAACCCCCACCCCAGCCACTGAGGGTCCAGGGCACTGAAACGGTAACCGAACAGCCGTGATCCCTATCAAAGTGAACCTCCTGCCCCCGTATCTGAGTACCTCCTAGCCTGTCGACCGACTCAATTGCAGCCAGCAGCCGCCTCAGAATTGGTGCCTCCATGAGAGATGCAAAAACTGGCAGTCACCCCGCTCTTCCAGCTGTCGTGTCATGGTGTCAGACTGGCTAATAAAGGAGTTGGTGATATTATTGGTGAAAATATTTTAATTTATCATTGGTTATCTAAGAATATATGTGCTGTTTTTAACATTACTTGGTGCAATAAGCTTCTTTGTTATAGTCACCTTCAACACTCCTCTGACCATTAGAGGGACAAATACAAGAGGCCACAATAATGCAATATGAACAATTATATGCAATAAAACTGATATACGTTAGTTTCATGGGTTTTTAAAAGTTTTAAAAGTTTTTAATGATTTTTCATATAATACATATGTAAATATTTGTTTGTGAATTTAAAATAAAGCCCCGAAACATAGTTACTAAGATTGCATAGTGTTCTCATTTTTAGAAAATAAGCCATGAAGCAAGAAGGGCAGCGCTGAGTCTATCCTTAATAATAGGTCCGTGGAACAGTGTTCACACCACCAAGAATCTATACCACAAAAATGCAAATTGTCAAGCAGTCTTTTATAGTGTCTTTTTTGTGGTATAGATTCTCGATGGTGAGAACACGGTTCTACAGACCTGTTCACATTGTGTTCTGGCTCAGCTGTTAGTATTCAATTAGTCTCTTGTTATGCAAGATGGGAAGTGCCCCACCCCTTTCTCACTGAGCCAGACACAATAGTGCCGTTTCTGCCCTGTGCCCATATTGGACTTTGGCCCTTCTGCATCCTGCATCTAAGAGGTATGTTCACATTAGATCAGGTTTTAAAGTGATCCTAAACCCAGAAACTGACCCCCCCTTATCTTTAGACCTGTCCCTGCACCCCCTCTTATCATTTCTAGCAATCCCTTTTGCAGAAAAAATCCCTTTTGTAAAGTAAGAGAAAAAGTTATATTACTTTGTCCTCTGTGAGTTCTCTGTTTCTGTGCAAGCCGCAAATAGGCGGGGCCTGTGTGCTGCTGCCTTGTAATTATGCACGTCCCTCTCTGCTTCTAAGAGCCTGGCCGCGTCATGAAAGGGGGCGGGGCTCCAGCATGCCGTGATTTAGCCCCGCCCCTTTCATGACACGGCCAGGCTCTTAGAAGTAGAGAGGGGCGTGCATAAGTACAAGGCAGCAGCAGACAGGCCCCGCCCATTGCGGCTTGCATAGAAACAGAGAACTCACACAGGACAAAGTAATATAACTTTTTCTCTTACTTTACAAAAGCGATTTTTTCTGCAAAAGGGATGGCTAGAAATGATAAGAGGGGGTGCAGGGACAGGTATAAAGATGTGGGGGGGTCAGTTTCTGGGTTTAGGATCACTTTAAATACGTTAGTTTAAGGTCCGTTCTGATAAGGGTCACCTTGGCTTTGGTACAATGGCTTCCGTACATTTTTTGTAAAAAAATGTATCAACTAAGTACCCTGTTATTGACACTGTTTTGCATTTGCTTTTTACTTTTACCTATATAGCAGAGTATTTTTAGACTTTTTCATACTGTCTTTTTTGTGGTATAGATTCTTGGTCTTGTGAACACGGTTCTACAGACCTGTTCACATTGTGCTCTGGATCAGCTGTTAGTATTTAAGGTATGTGCACATGTTTTGGTGGATAAGCTTTGTAACCGGCCAGAATAAGCACTAAATAAATGCTAAAGAGATCACACTTATGCATTGCAAATTACTTTGCAAATGTTCAGTCTTTGGAGATTTTTTAACCCCATCATGTGATAAGGTAAGAGGAGTGACCTTAGCATTTATTCTCTCACGAATTTATGCAGTGGAACTAACAGATTCTCCAATGCAATTGTAGGTAGATTCATAGAATAGGAACCATTAGGCTACATTCAGACTGTCTGTTTTTTTTCTCTTCTGTTCTGCTGCGTTTTTTGCAGGAAAACAGGGGCCGTAAAAAAAAAAAATGCACCCAAAAACGGATCATCCATTTCCCATCCGTTTTTGGGTGCAGCAATTTTTTGACCCATAAACAATGGCTCCTATGGGAAAAGCAGATCAGGAAAACGCCAGGCAAATTGACATGCACTTTTCAAAAAAAGAGCCCTCCAAAAGTGAAAAAACACATCACTTTCAAAGCACTCTGCCTGAGCTTAATGTGGGAGCAAAGATGTATCCCTATATACCGTGTTTCCCCGAAAGTAAGACCCTGTCTTATATTTTTTTGGGGGCCAAAAGTGGCCCCCTGTCTTACTTTCGGGGGGGGGGGTCTTATATTGGCAGCCCCAGCCACTCCAGCCTCCCATCCACACACACCCACCCACCCATACACTTACAAACACATACACACACACGCACACACTGACAAACACACACACATACACACACACTTACAAACATACACATACACATACACACACGCACACACTGACAAACACACACACATACACACACACTTACAAATATACACACACACATACACTTACAAACACACATACACTTACACACAAACATACACTTACAAACACACACATACACATACACTTACATTTACACACAAACATACACTTACAAACATACACATACACACAAACATACACTTACAAACACACACATACACATACACTTACACACAAACATACACTTACAAACACACACATACACATACACTTACACACAAACATACACTTACAAACACACACATATACACATACACTTACACACAAACATACACTTACAAACACACACATACACATACACACTGCTTCTTACCAGCTCCCCTGGCCTTCAGTGTGGCTCCTTGCTGTCCCCCAGAGTGTCCAGGCTCCTCCAGTGTCCTTGCAGCTGCAGCCGCGCTGGTGCAGATAGGGTTAATCACAGCCTAACATGCTGTGTGCCCTTGCTGAATTCTGCCCAGCCTGACATCACAACAGCCCGGCTCGAGCTCTGATTGGCTCCCAGGAACCAGTGGGCGCGGCTAGATGACGAGCCCACGACGTCATCTGGCCGCGCCCACTGCTTCCTAGGAGCCAATCAGAGCTGGAGCCGGGCTGCTGTGACTTAAGGCTGGGCACACAGCATGTTCGGCTGTGATTAACCCTATCTGCACCAGCGCGGCTGCAGCTGCAAGGACACTGGAGGAGCCTGGACACACAGGGGGACAGGTACTGGCCTTATATTCCCCAGCGCCCCCCCCCCCCGGCGGCCTTACTTTCGGGGGGCCTTATATTAACAGACCCCCCCGTTCCCCCTACCCTGCCTTACTTTCGGGGGGTCTTAGTTTCAGGGAAACACGGTACATGTACCTTCGACTATATATGAAAAATACCGTATATACTCGTGTATAAGCCGAGTTTTTCAGCACAAAAAATGTGCTGAAAAGTCCCCCTCGGCTTATACACGAGTATATACGGTAATCATAAAAAAAAAAAATATATACCCGTCTGTATACAGCCCCCCCCCCCCCGTGGTATATCGGGCCCCCCCTGTGGCAACCTGTAAAGGAAGCGATGATTATACTTATCGGGTCGCTGTCGCCGACGCCGACGCTCTGTCACCGTCCGTCACCGCGCTCCTCCTGGTCTTCATGCTTCCTTCACCGTCGCACAGGAAATGACGTCATTTTCTGTGCGCCCGTGAAGGAAGCATGAAGACGGGAAGGAGCGCGGTGACGGACGGTGACAGAGCGGCGGTGTCGGCGTCGGCGACAGCGACCCGATAAGTATAATCATCGCTTCCTTTACAGGTTGCCACAGGGGGGGCCCAGTATACCAGGGGGGAGGGCTGTATACAGCCAGGTACCGCTGTATACAGCGGGGGCTGCTGTATACAGCGGGGGCTGCTGTATACCCCTCTGGGGCTGCTAAATACCCCTCTGGGGCTGCTGTATACCCCTCTGGGGCTGCTATATACCCCTCTGGGCTGCTGTATACCCTCTGGGGCTGCTGTATACCCCTCTGGGGCTGCTGTATACAGCTCTGGGGCTGCTGTATACCCTCTGGGGCTGCTATATACCCCTCTGGGGCTGCTGTATACCCCTCTGGGGCTGCTGTATACCCCTCTGGGGCTGCTATATACCCCTCTGGGGCTGCTGTATACCCCTCTGGGGCTGCTGTATACCCCTCTGGGGCTGCTGTATACCCCTCTGGGGCTGCTATATACCCCTCTGGGGCTGCTGTATACCCCTCTGGGGCTGCTGTATACCCCTCTGGGGCTGCTGTATACCCCTCTGGGGCTGCTGTATACCCCTCTGGGGCTGCTATATACCCCTCTGGGGCTGCTGTATACCCCTTGGGGCTGCTGTATACCCCTCTGGGGCTGCTGTATACAGCTCTGGGGCTGCTGTATACAGCTCTGGGGCTGCTGTATACCCCTCTGGGGCTGCTATATACCCCTCTGGGGCTGCTGTATACCCCTCTGGGGCTGCTGTATACCGCACTGGGGCTGCTGTATATAGGGGCTGCAATACCACTTGGGCTGCAATACCACTGGGGCTGCTGTATATAGGGGCTGCTGTATACACCACTGGGGCTGCAATACCACTGGGGCTGCTGTATACAGGGGCTGCAATACCACTGGGGCTGCTGTATACACCACTGGGGCTGCAATACCACTGGGGCTGCTGTATACAGGGGCTGCAATACCACTGGGGCTGCAATACCACTGGGGCTGCTGTATATAGGGGCTGCTGTATACACCACTGGGGCTGCAATACCACTGGGGCTGCTGTATACAGGGGCTGCAATACCACTGGGGCTGCTGTATATAGGGGCTGCTGTATACACCACTGGGGCTGCAATACTACTGGGGCTGCTGTATATAGGGGCTGCAATACCACTGGGGCTGCAATACCACTGGGGCTGCTGTATATAGGGGCTGCAATACCACTGGGGCTGCAATACCACTGGGGCTGCTGTATATAGGGGCTGCAATACCACTGGGGCTGCAATACCACTGGGGCTGCTGTATATAGGGGCTGCTGTATACACCACTGGGGCTGCAATACCACTGGGGCTGCTGTATATAGGGGCTGCAATACCACTGGGGCTGCTGTATATACCACTGGGGGCTGCTGTATATCATACTGCTGGGGCCTGTATACCACTGCTGGGGGCTGTATACCTGTGCTGGGGTCCACCCTCGGCTTATACGCGAGTCAATAGATTTTCCCAGGTTTTGGGGGCAAAAGTAGGGGGGTCGGCTTATACACGGGTCGGCTTTACACGAGTATATACGGTAATATAAACTGATATGTTGTGGTGAAACAAAATGTTTATCTGGGAATATAAAAATATAAAAGTCATAAAACCTCTCAAATAAATACGGTAACTTACCCCTATGCATGTATCCACTTGTATGTAACAGGAATAACATAAACTGATATGGGGAATGGTGATTATAATAAGAATACTATAAGAATGGTGATTAAAATGAATAGGAAGAGGACAATAGATAAATATAGTGGATGGTGGATATATCCATTTATATTCATGATATTTACCAGATAATATTCTGGATTTATGCAGGTTACAGGGTGTGTCTTGAAATTCCAACAGTACAATGTAACATCTATGGAACGCAAGGAGTAGACTTTGTTCCTAGGTCTGGTTCACTCCATTAAGTTATGCAATTTGCACTTTCTATTGATCTCTGTATATTTTAGAATGTTAATTGCGTGTTTTACTAATCCCATTTCCCCTACAATAAATGATGCATTCTATTTTGTTGAAACAATAATATGCATATTATTATGAGAGAGTATACAATTTATCATGTGACCATGTAAATAATGTATATAAATGCACTGTATTTCTTTTCACTATACTGTAGTTTATTGCACTTTATATTGAATCCAGCAGGAAGTGCATACAAAGACCCATAGTTGTTTGATAGAATAGTTGGTGTCCTCTTTAAATTGTGCAAAATACATTACTTGTTTTAATCTGATCACACCCATAATCTAATAAAAACATTAAATGATAATCAAAGCATAGCTGGAAACCAATAATCTGGAAGTATACTCACAAATATTTTGATCCTACACGGGACAATAATGTATTTAGCACCTCTATTGCAATGGGGATATATCAAAGCCCCCGACCTATATTTATTGGCACTATACAGTGGTGATAAAAAGTATTTAGTCAGCCACCAATTGTGCAAGTTCTCCCACTTAAAAAGATGAGGTCAGCCTGTAATTGACATCATAGATAGACCTCAACTATGAGAGACAAAATGAGAAAACAAATCCTGAAAATCGCATTGTTGATTTGGAAAATATTTTTTTTTCAAATTTTGGTGGAAAAAAAGCATTTGGTCAATAACAAAAGTTCATATCAATACATTGTTATATGTCCTTTGTTGGCAATGACAGAGGTCAAACGTTTTCTGTAAGTCTTCACAAGGTTGACACACACTGTTGCTGGTATTTTGGCTCATTCGTCCATGCAGATCTCCTCTACAGCAGTGATGTTTTGGGACTGTCACTGGGCAATACGGACTTTCAACTCCCTCCACATGTTTTCTATAGGGTTGAAATCTGGAGACTGGCTATGCCACTCCAGGACCTTGAATTGCTTCTTACGAAGACTCTCCTTTGTTGCCCTGGCGGTGTCCTTGGGATCATTGTCATGCTGAAAGACCCAGCCACATTTTATCTTCAATACCCTTGCTCATGGAAGGAGGTTTGCACTCAAAGTCTCACGATACATAGCCCCATTCATTCTTTCATGTACATGGAACACCCTCATGCTTCACAGTAGGTATGGTGTTCTTTGGATGCAACTCAGTATTCTTTCCCCTCCACACACGACAAATTGTGTTTCTAACTAACAGAAGTGCTTTGGTTTCATCTGACCATATGAAATTCTCAAAATACTCTTCTGGATCATCCAAATGCTCTCTCCTTTGCAGTAAATAAATTTTCTAGTCTGAGCTCTTGATCCAAGTTGCATGGTGAATGACCTCTTTGACTGTGATATTCACCCATCGACAGATAACTGGTGCAGCGGGAAGCAGGCAGGGAGAGTAAGTATATCAGGATAAGTTAACTCCATGCTGCAGCACTATCCTTCTCCCGATGGGAGTAATGGTATGGAATATAAAAAATAAAAAAGAGGGGTTTTATAGGCTCTGTACCTTTGATAAAGGGTATAAATAACTGCAATCAATCACTTTCTATAACCATCAACAAGCTGCTTATACCTCTCAACTGGAATTTTGGACCACTCTTCTTTTGAAAACTGCTTCAGGTCTCATATTTGGAGGGTGCCTTCTCCCTACAGCAATTTTAAGATCTCTCTATACAGGTATTCAATGGTATTTAGACCTGGACTCATTGTTGACCACTTCAGAACTCTCCAGTGCTTTTTTTTTTTATCAATTTCTGGGTTTTTCTTGAAGTATGTTTGGGGTCATTTCCCTGCTGAAACACCCATGACCCTGTTAACAAGTTGATGCCAAGTAAATAAGTGCTTTTATCTACTGCAGTGGAGTGCTGATGGACTTGTATGTGGCAGACCCAGAGCCTGAATTCATGTAGGAGTGGTTGGGTATGTTACTGAGGACTAAACCCGGCAATGCCTACTGTGCCCCTGTGCACCCCTTACATATTTTTTGGCTTCGGGTCTGTCACAAACAAATCAAGTGGCACTTCATTACTGTAGATAACAACACAACACTTTTTTTACTTGGCATCAACTTGTTAACGTATTTACATGGTACATAACAGTTCAGGATAATCCTTCACTACCTCCTAGACTGCTGCACTCACTGAACACTATAGTAGCCAGATCCTCCAGTCCTAGGGCTGTAATACCCTACATTATATTCTTTCTATCCCTGCTGAAGCTATGCACACGTCCTCTCTCCAGACTGGTATTCTAATTGCAATTTTCCACACTGCATGAGCTTTTGTCTCCTCCCAGCCAGGGTCAATGTCCTCAGCTCATGGTTCGTAAAACCTCCAGAGTCCCTTCTGCCTCATACCCGCAGCCCCTCATTTGTACTCCTCTATCAGGATTTAGTTTAGGTGCCTACCTTTGGCCAACCTACTCAAGACTCATGCCCCCAGACATCTCAGGGGAACCGCGCATTGAGAGCTGGTCAAACTTTGTATCACGCAGGACATAGTGCTCTCACTAGCACTAATAAGTCTTGACTTCCTGCTCTCTAAACAAACCACCTCTCCTGTCACAAGTCTCCCATAGAAAGCAGATCTGATGCTCCTCAGACCTAATGTCTGTCTCTGACCCAGGCTGGGCCCAAATAAACCGTCTCGCTTCCAATGCACTAGCTTCTCCCCTATTGGCTAATCCCAGCTGTCTACTGCCTGTTGCCAGGCAGATTTAACCTTTCAACTACCTACCTATAACACTCATACCACCTTATTAAACAACCTACATGTTATACTACATAACATTACACATTATACCAATACACATACATTACATTATCAATACTGCTACACCTCGACATATTAACATTCTCAATGCTGCTATATATTATACATTACAGTACCTTACACTAAACTGTTATATAACAGTGTATTCAACATCTTTGAGGGGAGGGTCTTGACCACCCCCTTACACAGACAGCCAATTGCTAAACAGAAGTGGAGTGGACAAACTATACATGTACAAACAAAATGAGACATAACCTAAAACCAAACTAATTATTGACTTAAAAAATAGGAGTAAGGGCCCTGCTCATAAGAACTAACACTCTAGAAAAAAAATAAAGACAACATAATAGGTAAACACACATATTTTGTTCAATAGTCCAGTAATCCTATATAATAATAGGGAAGTAAACATAAAGCTGTATAATTGGCCAATGCCATCAGTCTAATATCTGTGCTGATATAAAATTAGGAGTGTGGGTTTTGGTGTGCGCTATTTAAATAAGGGATGAGCTTCTAACAAATTATTTAGTGTGTAAGATGGCAGCTGGACAAGTTCTGGATGGACTATACAGTATATGTCACCCAGGTGCCTAGTTATTTAGGAACAGCTGGGAGAGCTGGGTGGGATTGGCTTCTCCTATGTCTCCAATCCAGGCTTTGCAGCTCATTTAAAAGGCAGCTGATTTACCTTGAAAGCTGTCTATGTGTGGAGGTGGAAAGACCTGCTTGGATATAAGTCAGTCTATGCCAGAGGCTGACTAAGTTTGGAGTTACGGTAACTTTGCATGGTTGAGCCTGCTCTGTGAAACTGTGACTGCTATCAGGACTGTTCTGTTTAATTCTACCTTTGTACCAAGAAAAGTCTGTTTTCTGTTCATTTTCTGAAGGTTAATGTATTATAATAAATCTCCCTTTTAGCTATAAAGACTTTGCACTTGTGTACAGTTGCAATAATGCGAACATCCCTACAACAGGTAAAGTAAATGAGTCACATTAGGGAATTAAATAGGCAATTTGAAAATCATGTGTTTTTTTAGGGCACACTTAAAACTGCTGGCATTGGGAATCCATCTTAATGCCCCGTTACACATAGCAATGTTCCAGCGATCCTATCAACTATCCGACCTGGCCGGGATCGCTGGAACATCACTATGTGATTGCTGGTGAGATGCCAGACAGGCAGACTTACCAGCGATCATTCAGCGATGCGCCAACACCTGACGGTCGTTGGGATTGTTCAGGGTCTCAGGCGCAGACTGGGGATCACTGGTAAGTCTGTCTGTCACACACAGCGATGCAGCCTGGCCAGCGAGAGATCGCCGATCGAAAAATGGTCCAGGCCATTCGTTACCGATCAGCAATCTCTCAGCAGGAGGCCAATCACTGGTGCGTGTCACATGCATCCCCTCAGGGCTATGGGTTACTCGAGACCGGTCCCTGCTGTCTGTTCACAGAGGGGATGTCACAGTAGTGGCCGTGGACCGGTTCCGTGGCCTTGGAGGGACCGCAAATAAAAAGGGGAAAAAATAATTAGAAATGAAAGCACTGTGACGCCACCTGGGGTATCCGGCCAGATGTGACTGCTGCTACTTGCTTCAACTCCAGGGGATGATTAGGTGATAAGCCCTCTACAGGTAGGGCTAGGTTGATTTCTGGGCCGGTGATAATAGTTGTTACTAGTGAAGTCGTTGGAGGTGAAGATGGGGATGCAGGACTTAGCTCAAAGAATGATATATGGACATGAGAGTAACAGTCTTTTTTTTACCTTTAATGAAGGAATTTAGGTAGTAACAGGTACTGTTTGCTGAAGTTCACGGGGTCCGGAGCTTGGAGGCAATTTTTTGGCTTTCTACGCCAGGCAAGTCCTGAGGCTTTCCCTTTATGTTGTGTCCGGTGGGCCCTGGCTGCATAAAGTGGTGCTGTGACCCTCTCTATTCTGTATTAACCATGTGACAGGCAGCATGGACCCTTCTTCTAGCTGTGTCTTTACTTAGCTCTCCTGGGCTCTGTAGTGCGGCTGTGTATCCTTGGCTCTGAGGTGAACGGGATGGTATATAACTATCCGCGCTTCGGATTTGGCCGCTGAGTATATAATCCCTGATGACCTTGGTCTCCGGTGACCGTACTGTGCTTAATTCTGGGCGTACAGGCACTGCTATCACTCTCAGATCTTCTTTCTTTCCTCCTCAGGCCCTTGCTATGGGCTCTACACACCGTCAGTTCCCTAGGATAGGCCTAAAACAGTTCCTGTCCTAAGGTAACTCCACTCTCCTCTCTCCACTCTGCCCAACTGTCACCTGAGCTCTCCTGACAGGAGTTGACTAGCTCCGCCCCCTGCACCTGCATTCATTGGGGACCTCTACTGATGTCAGCAACTAACCTGACTTCAGCTGTTAGAGCTCCCCCTACAGGCCCAGGTTGGGATATGTTATATGTGTGCTTCACCTGGTGGAGGCCTTGCCTCCAAGCTTGTAATGTGATTACCGGACCCTGGGGCGCCACACTTCCCCCTTGGTTAATTTCAGTACTCCTGGACTGAGAAAACATATTAAAACATAACATGGCATAACAGGAATTAATAACAGGGTCTCAAAATAAAAATGACAAAAAACAGGTAAAGTTAATGAAAAAGGAGTCAAACGAAAAAGGATAAAAGTTCACAAAGTGCTCGTTTTGGAATGATGTGGGTCACTTCGAATCACATTGAATTCTTCCCAGAACTGGCACTCCTAACACTTACCTCCATGACCCTGTCCAAATTCAAGAAAAATTTGCTAAGGCATTTTCTAACGGCAGCTCGCCACCTGATCCCTAGATTGTGGAAGAAACAGTCCCGTCCATCTAGTAGGGAATTAATTGAGGAACTCGATGATATATGCCGCATGGAGGAGCTCATTAGTTATAGTTTACCGGATGTTGACAGCATTGAGAGACATTGTGGAATATGGACCCCTTTGGATCATGTTCAAACAATCCCCGATATGCTTGAGTGGCTAGGTTGAACGAGAGGGCTACTGGCCCATCTGCGCTTACTTTCTGTAACAACAATATCTGGATTGGTTACCCATCTGCTCCCCTTCTCTGCCTTTTTTTCTCTTCATTCTCCTTCTCTATTCTTAGATATTAGTAATCTACATTATGAGGTATATTGTTTCTTTATTCCAGGACTAGTAATGATTTTGTTTTCTACGAGACCCCGGAAAGGGAGCCATGTTTGTTTCTAGGTCTGTACCTTTTATATGATATCACACTTGGACCCTACAACGGTTTTTATTGTAATACCTGGACTCTGGTTATATATCTGTGATATGAATAAGGGAAATGTTCCCTCATTTTATTCTTTGCTTCTGTTGCTCCTGAAGAGTTCTATATAATTTTGGAAAAATTGTTCGTGATGTGCATGACTCCTGCGAGTTTGCCACTCCAGGAGTTTGTTTATATATTTCTTTTGTCTCAATAAAATAGATTTACCATAAAAGTTCAAAAAGTAACAAAAGTCCCTACAGTTAATTCTCTGTAAGTCCGGTATATAGAACAAGAGAAATGCATTAACTTTAACTAAGAAGAATATTTACAATACAAATTCTATTTCCCTCTCCCGGGGCTAATCATCTGTATACCGAGCTGGAACCCGACCTTTATTGCTATGCATTGACCTACGCAATACCGGTGTTTCTGTCAGGTTATTTAAATCTGCATTGTCAGCTATGTGGGGAGAGGGTACACTATTGTTTAGTGCTTGTAGTTCTGATGGGAGAACAGGTACACTCTGACTCACCAGAGGCCTGACAGGTTCTTCTATAGCGCGAGGAGTGTTGTATTCTTCAGTCTTCAGTCCGTAAGCTCCTGGCAGGCGGATCAGTCACTGGCATAGAGAAAGTGAGCACTGGGACCACAATGGCCAAGTTAATCTGAAGCCAGTCCCTCATAGTCCATCTCTGGGAGGTTACTTTCTGTGGTCAATACCCCCATTTCAAGGTCAATGGGCAGCTCTACCTCTCATTAGGTAAGCAGGACTAAAGTTTGTGGAATTTACTGGAATGTTATTATACATATCCATTAGATCTGGCAGCCTTTCTGGCCACATGGTCCTCTCTTCTAATGGAAGGGTCTTCAGCAAATACATCACAATTCGGTTCATTTTTTCACATAAACAATTTGTCTGCGGATGGTAGGGTGTAGTCCGGATCTTTTTACACCCATGAAGACTGCAGAATTCCTGAAACACTTACGCTTCAAAAGCTAGACCTTGATCAGTTAATACCCACTCCAGGTAACCATGAGGCCTACAGAAGTGTATCTTAAGGTAATGAAGAAAGGATAGAGTATATGGTAAGCACTAGGGAATAATTACAGCTCCACGGCCAGTAGTAAATTACCTTTAGGCTTTAATAAAAATGTGTACAACACGCGGGTCCATTAACCACGATGCATTTCAACGCAGTATGCGTCTTTCTCAAGAAAGACTTGAGAAAGGCGCATACTGCGTTGAAATGCATCGTGGTTAATGGACCCGCGTGTTGTACACATTTTTATTAAAGCCTAAAGGTAATTTACTACTGGCCGTGGAGCTGTAATTATTCCCTAGCGCTTACCATATACTCTATCCTTTCTTCATTACCTTACATATCCTCCCTGCGGGGAGTGGGATGTGGAGCTGCTCTGGGCTACAGGACCTGGCCTTCGTCATTTAGATAATCCTCTTGAGCTGTCACGTGATCCTTGACAACCGAGGAAAAAGCTGAAGACGCTATTTTTCACATCATTCCAGAAAAGTGAAATTCATTATTTCAAAGACCTCTCAAGTGTGCAAGTTAATCCAGTTGTGCGGACTGCACAACTGGTCAAGGTGAGCAATACAAAAATATACCGAGGGTAATTATTGCAAACACAGTATGGCGCAAATTGGATTTTATTTTTTACAGAAGTGTATCTGGAAGGCTCGTACGGTGGTTCTTGCTGTCTGATCTTTCACGGGTACCACTACCAAGAATCAAGAATAATGGTCCACAATCGTGAGGGCATAGACTGTTGTGAATTCTGCTTGTGGGCTCCCTCCTGTGGTTGTGGCTGGTAATGCAGTTGATCAATTTTTGCAGTCTTGGTCAGGTGAATTGGATATTTGGAATTTAGACTGGGGTACACTTTAGGTTTGCAGGATTTCCTCAGTCCTTATGAAAACAACGCTTATTTTATAGAAATGATAAATAGTTTTTATTATATCAAATTTTTCCTTCAAAAGATCACCACAGTTGCACATATATTAAAAATTACAGGTAAAATACCATAATTTCATAGGCATATAAAAATTATTACTATCATCACTGTCCACTTGATAGTCTTTGGAGGTAAAGGGGGAGATCGTGAACAAATTTGCCATTTTTTGTTCAAAGTGATAGTTTACCATTGGATCGGTAATTGACAGGCTGGGTAAGGGTTAAGATGGAGCAAGACATGGGCATTTAGAGCCTAAAGTAGTATTTAACATCAGGCTCCTGTGTGTAGATGCGCATCGCTGTGGGAACAAACCCCTAACTTCCGGTTTGCGGTCAAAATGGCGGCGGTAGAACGCAAAACGTCATTTTTGCGTTCCAGACCAGTAAAACCGGAAGTTACGTTATAACAATTGGGCGAGAACCAGCAGTGATGCGCCGCAATTACACACAGCGGCGGACACTTTATCATCAGTAGTGTGCTATAAAGGGAGACCAGGTACAGCAATCTAACAAGCCCTGAGGACGATTTTAATATTGAAACACGTGTCGGCTAAGAGAGGGGAGCACATTCCAGGACCGAGTACGCACACTCTAACAAGACACAAGGTAATTTCTCATCCAGGGGAATATAGTGGGGGTTGAGCATTAGTAATAGAGCAGACGCCGGATACACCAGCATTAACACTCTTGATAGCTCAAAAGAGCTGGTATATGGAGAAACAGTAGTAAGTTCAGTTTACCTTCTAGTACACACAATATAGGGGAGTTTTTTAGGTGTAAGGAGTTATAGTTTTAGTTATTTGGGGGATTACTATTAATTGAATTGTTTTTGCACGATTTGTGGGTTATTTTGAGAATGTTCTCATGTGGATAAAATTATTATCTTTACAATCAGTAGTTTTGATATATAAGCACGGGAATTTGGAACAAAATTTTATATATGGTTTTGTTTTTTTATTTTTTTTTGGTCATTATATTAATGGAATCTGAATATGGGCACAGATATGATGTATAAGGAGGAGTGTTGCAGCGTCAGTCACAACGGGGGCATGGACATTTGATTTAAAAATATTTTTTTATTATCACGAGATTTTTGCTCATGTATGTGTCACTTGATTGTGTATGAATAATTTGGTGTTTTTCAAATATATTTTTTTAATTTATATATGATTGATAATAGATTGATTTCACAGCAAGTGTCCATGCTTCGGGGTGTATGGTGATGTAATACTATATAAAGAAATATTTCAGGGGATCTGGAGACATATCGCCAATGGGAATAAGATACAATTGTTTTGTGTCTATGATCAGAAATTTTGCTGGATAGGATGAAAGTCTAATTGTATATTTTTTATATACTAAATTTATAATTTTTGTAATTCACAATATAGAGGATAATAGGATATGCTAAATAGAGGGATAATAACAACTTTAATTACCTGAGTAGTAAGGTGATTCCCTGTAGGGTATATATAAAAAACAAACATGCGGCGCCAATCTCAGCGCGTTACCAATGTAACTCTCTGGTGCCCTTTTAATGAAGTTTTATGCACTCACCTCTTGCCATAAAACTTCAAGCATATGGTTTTTCCAAAGCCTCCTCACGCTTTGGATATTTATCCGGGTCTGCTGCTCGCCTTGAATTGATCCTGTATTGGGTCCTGCCACGGATTCCCACAGGCATAAAGGTTCAATAGGATGTGATCCAATTCTATAGTGGCCGCGCTCCCCGTGGTAATGATTTTAAGAACTTCTTGTCCACAAAAAATTTTATTCCTCAAAACATGCGAGAATATAAAAAACGGATACAACGCAAAAAATGGAAATAGTAAAGATCATGACATTGGAGTTTTTAGATGCAGTTCCAGGAAATGTCATACATGTGGGATTCTGAATCATGGTGCGAAACAGATTGCAAGCAAAAGTACAGGTGAATTAATTGAAATAAAACAGAATCTGAGATGCGATAGCGATTATATTGTTTACGTTATTGATTGTAGCTGTGGGTTACAGTACGTGGGGCGTACAACGCAGACTTTACGTGCTCGCATGAATGGGCACAGAAATAGAGCAAAAAATGGGTTTTTAAAACATAGCCTGTCGAGACATTTATTACTCAAGCACAATAAGAATTTTAATATAATGGTGACACCTCTAGAACAAATACCTGTGGAAACAATCAATAGAAATTCTCTGCTTAATCGCAAAGAGACATATTGAATTTACCGCCTTCAAACATTGCATCCCAATGGTCTCAATGATATTGTGGAAAGAATTTAGTATTTAGTATTCAGTATATGAATATGATCCCTTTTAAAACAAAAAACAGAACAAAGAAGGAAAGAGGGAGAAAAAAAAAAAAAAAAAAAAGGCACTTTTTAAAAAACATTGTAATTTTAATTTTTTTTTTTTCTCTTGTTTTTTGTTAACTTTTATGTAATTTAAGATTTTTGTGACTAGTAATTTTATTGATAAATGTTCTTAGTGGTTTTTTAGCGTAGTGATTGCTGTTTGTGGGTGTTTGTTTTTACTATGTAATGAAGCACTATAGCTGAAGCGGACAATGAGACTGATGACTCATGTCATTACCTAGCAAGCTGTAATTATCTTTTACCTACAAAGCAAAGTGTCAGATGTATTTTTATTTAGATACCTGAGGAAGGCGGTTGTCTCCGCCGAAACGCGTTGTATCCGTTTTTTATATTCTCGCATGTTTTGAGGAATAAAATTTTTTGTGGACAAGAAGTTCTTAAAATCATTACCACGGGGAGCGCGGCCACTATAGAATTGGATCACTTCCTATTGAAACTTTAATTACCTGTATAATATAGAGACCGGTCAGTTATGGAATAAATTTGGGGTGTGCTCCCATGTGTCAAATTTGGACAGTGATGATAGTAATAATTTTTATATGCCTATGAAATTATGGTATTTTACCTGTAATTTTTAATATATGTGCAACTGTGGTGATCTTTTGAAGGAAAAATTTGATATAATAAAAACAATTTATCATTTCTATAAAATAAGCGTTGTTTTCATAATTTACCAGCAGATCTGTTTAGATTTGGGTGGTGATTGGGTTTGATTAGATGTCATGCTGTGAAAACTGACAGTATTTTGAGGACTGTTTTTGATTGTTTGATCATTATATTCTGTTTTTATAACAGATAGTCCAGGCTACAGCCTCTAAAAGAAATGGACTTTAGGACCAGAGAGGCGGTATGGCAAACCAAAGCCTCAGATCTGTTCAAAAGAGGCACCCTAATTGCATCAGACGCTTTAAGGAGATATAGAAATGCTCTATTAAAAAGAACAAAAATTTGGTCGACCAAGACAGCCTTGGAAAAATATATTGAAAATAAAATTATTCCTCGAGGATTAAGGATACAACTTTATCCCTCCTTCGACTTAGAGGATGAATATTTAACCGGTAAATGGCGTGGGGCAGCAGCGATGTGCTCAGAAAGTTTTCTGGGCATCATTGTAGAGAAAAATAACAACCTTCTCAAAGAGATTGGGGATGAGATCAATAGATTACATAAGTCCCTTTTGGAGGAATTGGGATCTGAAAATTTCAATAAACAAATAAAAGAGATCGATGTGGATATTGAAAAATGTGAGAAAGAAACCAGCGAAAGGAAATATAAGAAATTCCAGAGGGACTTGGCTGACTATGAGAACGATCGGGACTACAGGTGGCAAGGGAGAAAAGGTGGACCTCAAATAGGAAGAGAGAGGAGAATATCTAGTAGTTCCACAGCCTCCACCAGTGGCAACCAGTCGGATGTCAGTGAGCGGGAGGTGGCTCAATTTGTGGAAAGGAGAACTTTTCTGGGAGGAAAAAGAAAATTTCAAGGACAGAGGGAAAATGGACGAGCTAAACGTAATGATCGTTTTAAGGTAATTAATTTATCAAAACATACCCTCAGTGACACTCAAGTCAAGGTGCTAGAAAAAGGTCTTAACTTCTCTCCCTCTGCCTCTTTAGACCCATTTTTGACAGTCAAGGACCTACATCTTTTTTCGAGGAAACTGGTTTTAAAGAAATTACATTACAAAAAGGGACAAAATACCAATCTAACAGAGGATGAAATAAACGCCATAAAAAACCTTGAATCAATGGAGGAGATGGAGGAGGTGAAGGCGGTGAGTACATTTCCAAACCATTTGCTATCCAGTAAAAAAAGTTTTCCTAGTCTAAGTACATGTCCGGCTGTGGATGTGTTTACTAAATTGGTGATCAGAGATGTCCAGGAATTGGCAAAAACCAGAAATTACAAATCCAATATATCCCAACAAGAACAGGAAGCATTGAGGGAACTCCAAAAATGGGATGACGTATCCTTTAAGCCAGCGGATAAAGGGGGCAACCTTGTCATCTGGCCGAATGATATGTACATCAAACAGGCAAGAAAGTTGCTAGGGGACAGCAATTGTTATCATAAGCTGCCAGGGAACACTCTAATAGAATACCAGAATGAGTTAATCACAATTGTGGAGGAAGGATTTGAGAAAGGGGTGTCATCAAAAAAATTCCTGGAATTTGTTAATAAATTACAACCGAGAATGGCAACATTTTATATGATCCCAAAGATACATAAAAACCTGTGCGAACCACCAGGGAGACCAATTGTGTCAGGGGTGGAGAGCTTGTGTGATGTAGTAAGTAAGGTTGTGGCTCATTATCTCAAACCTTTAGTGACCACATTGCCTTCCTACATCAAGGATACCACAGAAGCCCTGCACAGGTTAGATGGCATGCAGTTGAGTGATGGGATGATGATGGTAACAGCAGACATCGAATCACTGTATACATCAATTAGACATGAGGATGGACTAGCAGCTACATGATTGTTCCTAAGTGGTAGTAACCTGGATGGTGAAGTAATTTCATTTTTGATGAACTTATTGGAGTTCACATTAACCCACAATTGCTTCTTATTTGACAACCAGATATATCTCCAACGGCAAGGGACGGCAATGGGGGCGTCTTGTGCCCCCTCATATGCCTCCCTTTTTTTGGGTGCTTGGGAAAGGGAGATCTTTTCTGAGGAGGTTATCCCTGAAGTTAAAAATATCCACCATTGGATGCGGTTTTTGGATGATGTGTGGTTTATCTGGGATGGCCCTAGGGAGCAATTGGATGGGTTGATGGGAAAATTGAATGCTAATAAATTAAATATTAAATTGACCTATTGCTGTGGGAGAGAGATTGACTTCCTGGATTTATGGATACAGGCCGGATTGAACGGCACAATTACGACAGATGTATTCCGAAAGTCAACCTCAACAAATGCACTCCTAAATGCGAAGTCTTCACATCCAGGATCTACCATAAGAGGGATACCCATTGGACAGTTCCTCAGAGTTAAGAGAATCTGCTCGGATGGAACTACATTTGAAAGGCAGGCAATAGATTTTAAGGAGAGGTTTGAGTCCTTGCCTGTTATCAATTGTTCCTGAAGGTATTTCACCTCTGCCTGGTCTCTTCCTGCCCTGCTGCAAAACTTCCAAGCTAAGTGAATGGTTTTATTTTCTTGTGGCACACATGCTGTGTGCTTGTTTTGGAATTGTCTATTTCTGCTCAGAGGGTTGTGGGTTGCATGTCTGTCTTAACCTGCTCTCTGTTAGGAAGTTTTCTTCCTAGGATTTAAGTGCTATTCATTTGTTGTTGGCTTGTACAGCTTTTGATTGTGTCAGCATTGTTGGATTAACAGGAGATTTAGAGGGCACCGATTCTTAAGTAGACTCAGGGGTATTTTTGTATTATCTGCTGTGGATATTTTTGAAAGGATTTTTATACTGACTGCAATAGTATTCTGTCCTGTCTTTATCTATCTAGAGTGGCCTCATTTGCTAGATTCTGTTTTCTGCCTGAGTGTGTCTTTTCCTCTCTTACTCACACTCAATATTTGTAGGGGGCTTTCTATCCTTTGGGGGTTCCGCTCTGAGGCAAGATAGAATTCCTTTCTCTATCTTTAGGGGTAGCTAGTTCTCCGGCCGTGTTGAGGTGTCTAGAGTATGGTTAGTCACATCCCATGGCTACTTCTAGTTGCGGGGTTAGGTCAGGAACTGCGGTCAGTATAGGTACCACTTACTCCTGTGAAACATATTCATGCGACTCCAAGGTCACCGGATCATAACAATAGACATAGTCGGACTGACTCGGGGTCAATTTCACATGATCTAAAGCTACCAATTTCAGGGGCTTCTTAGTGACAATAGGTTGCATTGGAGCCATCTGGCTATGACGATCTTTCCTGCGGAGACTACAAGGGCCACAGTTCCTGCACCAGGCCTTAATGATTGGTGTCATACCAATCCAATAAAATCTTCCATGCAGCAGGGCCTCCAGCTTCTTCCAGCCGAAGTGTCCAGCCCCATCATGATAGGCTTCCAGAACCATCCGGGCGTCCTTTCTTGGGATCACTATCTGCCATACTACTTCTTGTGTTCTGGGGTTGATATGCCGTCGGCATAGTTTGCTGGCATAGATGAACAGCCTCCCTTTATCCTTCCAGAGTTGCAATGATTCCACTGGGGCACCTGGGCTTGGGTGTGCCTCTACCTGTTGCAGTAAGTCCTTGACCAGGTTCACAGCCGGATCGTCATCTTGCATTTCAGCCCAGTTGTGATGAGGCAATGGGTTTATGGTAACTTCCTGCCTCTGGTCACTCACTTCATGAGAGCATTGGGACACATGCTTACGATGTAAAGCTGATAACTCTATCTCTTCCAACTCATCCAAGTCTTCTCCATCATCCTGGAGATAGAGAATTCTAGATAAAGCATCAGTGTTAGCATTCTTTCGGCCCGGCCCAGTACTTGATGGTGAAGCTATAGTTAGATAGTCTGGCCATCCATCGTTGTTCCGTTGCACCTAGTTTGGCATTTTCTAAGTGAGTCAGGGAATTATTGTCGGTATAGACCGTGAATTTAGCAGTCGCCAGATAGTGCTTGAATCGTTCAGTTATGGCCCACACTACGGCTAAGAATTCGAGCTTAAATGAGCTATAGTTATCAGAATTCCTTTGCTGGTGTAGGCGATTACTTTTTCTTTGCCTTTCTGCTTCTGCGATAACATGGCCTCCAATCCTACATTGCTAGCATCGGTGTATGAGATAAATGGTTGGCTGTGGTCCGGGTAGGCCAAGATCTCTTACCCAGTCAATGCTCTCTTCAGCTGTTGAAACGAGTTTTCCTCCTCGGTTCCCCACTTGACGGCCAGACTCGGGCTCTTAGCTTTCTGGGTCTGACCCACTAGAAGATTCTGTAGGGTGCGGTCATTTGGGTAAAGCCTCTGATGAACCAGCAGTAATAACCTACCAGCCCTAGGAACTGCTGCACTTCCTTGAGGGTGTTAGGTTTTGGCCAGCTTTGAATGGCAGTGATCTTCTCAGGATCTGGAGCCACACCCTGTGTGCTTACTATATGGCCTAGGTCAGTGATGGCGAACTCCAGGCCTCGAGTGCCACACACAGTGCAGGTTTTCAGGATTTCCTTAGAGTTTGACAGTTGGTAATTTGATTGCCAACTGTCAAATGCAATGGAAATCCTGAAAACCTGGACTGTGTGTGGCACTCGAGGCCTGGAGTTCGCCATCACTGGCCTAGGTACTGTACCTTAGGTTTAAGAAGATGGCATTTTGGTGGTTTTACCTTCAGGCCAAACTTGGACAGTGCCTCGAAGACTTCAGCCAGATGCCTCAGGCGTTCCTTGTATGTCTTTGAATATACAATGACATCATCCAAGTATAACAACACAGTCTCGAAGATCAGGTGACCCAAACAGCATTCCATTATCCTCTGGAATGTTACCGGCGCATTGCAGAGTCCGATATGGCATACAGTTGAATTCATTTAGGCCCATGGGTGTTGTAAAGGCGGTCTTTTCTAAGTCAGCCTCTGCCACATGGACCTGCCAGTACCCGCTGGTGAGATCAAGAGTGGAGAAATAGTTATCTGTTCTCAAAGCGGCTAATGACTCCTCTATCCTAGGTAATAGGTATGCATCTTTGAGTGTAATGCGATTGATCTGTCTAAAATCTACATACATTCTCATTGTCCTATCCTTTTTCTTCACTAGGATTAATGGAGCTGCCCATGGACTACAGCTATCTCTAATTACTCCAGCCTCCTTCATCTCCCGTAACATATCCTTTGCGCTTTGGTAATGTGCTGGTGGTATAGGCCTGTACCTCTTCTTAATAGGTAGATGATCCCTGGTTGATATGCAATGCTGTACCCCTTTTGCCTGTCCAAAGTCTAATGGCTCCTTGCTGAAAACCTGTGGAAATTCTCTAACTACCCGGTATACTCCACACTTATGGTGTAAGGGAGTAGAGGTGGTGTCGACATGGCAACTGCTGACACCAATCCTCTAACTTTCCCTCTGAACCATTGTCCTCAGCTGGGTCAGGCGTGTCTAAGGGTTCCACGGCTGTAATTGCGTTGTTATCCACCGTATATAGTTTGGCAATACTAGCATAAAGAGGTAGCTTAACCTCCTCTTCCCCACAGTTCAAAACGCATACAGTTACCCTCCCCTTGCGGACATCAACTACACCCCTGGCTGCTAGGATGGTGGACCGGCTATCTGACTACACAGGTTCTACTAATGCCTGGTAACTTTGCCCTTTAAGGCCCACAGCCGCCCTACATCAGATTAACATTTTGCTCCGCAGAGGTACTACAATGGAGATAGGGTCACTTACTCTTACGCTGCCGATCTCACCTTCAAACAGCTTCACCTGTTGTTTTTGGACCAGAACCTGAATTTCCTTCTGCAGGGTCCTTTGCTGTCTAAGGTTGGCATGTTCAGCATCCTGTTCGTAACGCCAATTTTTGTATCGCCTTCAGGGCTATGGGTTACTCGAGACCGGTCCCTGCTGTCTGTTCACAGAGGGGATGTCACGGTAGTGGCCGTGGACCGGTTCCGTGGCCCTGGAGGGACCGCAAATAAAAAGGGGAAAAAATAATTAACAATGAAAGTTTTTGTTACTGTGGCGCCACCTGTATGTGGCCAGATATGACCGCCGCTGCTTGCTTCAGCTCCAGGGGATGATTATGGGATGCAGCAAGGTGATAAGCCCTCCACAGGTAGGACTAGATTGATCTCTAGGTCGGTGATAATAGTGAAGTTGTTGTGAGGTGATGATGGGGTTGCAGGACTTAGCTCAAAGATTGATATATGGACACGAGAGTGAAGGTACCGTCACACGTGGCTATTTTGCTAGCAATTTCACTGGCAATTTGCTGGTTGCAGTGAAATCATGGACACATTGTTCTATTTTGTTGCCGTGTACAAATGGAACAATGTGTCCATGATTTCACTGCAACAAGCAAATTGCCAGTGACACTGCTAACAAAATAGCCGCATGTGACGGTACCTTTACAGTCTTTCTTTTACCTTTAATGAAGGAATTTAGGTAGTAATGGGTATTTTTTGCTGAAGTTCACGGGCTCCAGAGCTTGGAGGCAATTTTTAGGCTTTGCACGCCAGGCAAGTCCTGAGCCTTTCCCTTAATGTCGTGTCCGGTGGGCCATGGCTGCATAAAGCGGTGCCGTGACCCTCTCTATTCTGTATTAACCGTGTGACAGGCAGCGTTAACCCTTCTTCTAGCTGTGTCTTTACTTAGCTCTCCTGGGCTCTGTAGTGCAGCTGTGTCTCCTTGGCTCTGTAGTGAACGGGATGGTATATAACTATCCGCTCTCCGGATTTGGCTGCTGAGTATATAATCCCTGATGACCTCAGTCTCCGGTGACCATACTGTGTTTAATTCTGGGCATACTGGCACTGCTACCACTCCCAGATCTTCTTTCTCTCCTCCCAGGCCCTCGCTATGGGCTCTACACACCGTCAGTTTCCTAGCACAGGCCTAACGCGGCTCCTGTCCCTAAGGTGACTCCACTCTCCTCTCTCCACTCTGCCCAATTGTCACCTGAGCTCTCCTGACAGGAACTGTCTAGCTCCTCCCCCTGCACCTGCATTCATAGGGGACCTTTACTGACATCAGCAACTAACCTGACATCAGCTGTTAGAGCTCCCCCTACAGGCCCAGGTTGGGATATGTTATATGTGTGCTTCACCTGGTGGATGCCTTGCATCCAAGCTTGTAATTTGATTACCGGACCCCGGGGCAACAAATCATACACAGTGATATCGTTGGCGAGATTGCCACAATGTCACAAAACCTGTGATGTTGCGGCGATATCGTTAACGATATAGCTACGTGTAACAGGGCCTTTAGATGGACCAAGGAAGCCCATGCCAGTAATCTAGTGCAGCACAAGAAAAGTCTTAGGCCCACGTTACACACACAGATATTTGTGCAGATATTGTTCACAGATCTCTGGTTGCAGTGAAATCATGGACACATTGTTCCATTTTGTGGCTGTATATAAATGGATTAATGTGTCCATAATTTCACTGCAACCAGAGATCTGTGAACAATATCTGCACAAATATCTGTGTGTGTGACGTGAGCCTTTGGCTGGGGTCACACACACAGATATCTGGGCAGATATTGTTCGCAGATCTCTGGTTGCAGTGAAATAATGGACAGATTGCTCCATTTGTACACAGCCACAAAATGGAACCATGTGTCCATGATTTCACTGCAACCAGAGATCTGCGAACAATATCTGCCCAGATATCTGTGTGTGTGAGTGTGACCCCAGCCTAAGAGAGAGATGTGGGAGGTTCAGATTATGTATGAAAGTAAAGGCCCCGTCTCACGCTTCAATGCTTAAATGATCCGATCAAAGATCAGACTTGACCTAGATTGCTAGAACGACGTTCAATGATCGCTAGTGAAATGTCACATGTGTAGATATCGTTAACGACGCAGCAACGATTCCGCAACAAGCAAACGATACTTGCGTCCTTCACTTCTCAATAGGCGAGGTTGTTAACGACATCGTTATCGAGGTGTCACACACACCCATGCTGCAGGTTGAATGAAAGCTCATCGTTTTATCTAAGGTCCGGTTCACAAACCTCCCATCAATGATCTGCCCGATTATTGTTGATTGGATGTACATGTCACACTGAACGACGTTGTTACGACGTCATTAGAACGACTGAAAACCCTTGATATTTCAATGATATCGTTACCGATATTGTAGTGTGTGACTGGGCCTTTAGTCTTTGTTGTCAGAATATAGAGCAGGAGTAGGATGGTTGACAGAGATGAGGTAGGAGATATTGGGTAGTGCAACAGTGTGGACAACTATGTGGATGATAATGTGTTTATATTGCGTCCTAAGGTGAATAGGCAACTAGTGCAATGACTAGCTCAACGTGGAGGCATTATTGAACCAGTAGTTTTGCTGTGGCAAATGCTAAACTGTTGTCATGAAACCATTTGAGTCACCTCAGTAGATATAGTCTCACTTTAACACAAAATTTTACTTACAATGATGACTACCATGCAGAATACTAATAGAACAACAGTGATTATGCAGCTTGGAAAATGTTAAAAAGAATAAATGTCACATTTTTCCTATGTTAGGTTGCTTTCACATCAGCATTTTGTGCTGATCGCGGCAGTTGCGGTGAAAAAACGCAACTGCTGCGATTACCGCATAACGGCTGCACTTGCGGCTCACTTGCGGCAAGCCCCATACAATGTCTATGGGGCTTGCGGCAGGTGCGGCAAGTGCGGTTTCGGCACTTGCGGCAGGTGCGGCCGCGGAAAAACCGCGGCATACCGCAGTTTTTTCGCGGCTGCACCTGCCGCAAGTGCCGAAACCACACTTGCCGGACACTTACCGCAAGCCCCATAGACATAGTATGGGGTTTGCCGCAAGTGTGCCGCGATCGCGGCCGCTATGCGGTAGTCTCGGCAGTTGCAGTTTTTTCACCGCAACTGCCGCGATCAGCGAAAAACGATGATGTGAAAAGACCCTAAGGGGTCCGAAACCGCACTTGCCGCAACAAGACATTGTATGGGGCTTGCCGCAAGTGAACTGCAAGTGCGGCTGTTATGCAGTAATCGCGGCAGTTGAGGTTCTTTTCACCACAACTGCCGCCGATCAGCGTAAAACGCTGATATGAAAGCAGCAATAGTTAGGTTTATGATATATTCTTTCACACTTCTACTGACATTTTTGTAGAGTTAATTAGCACATGGCTTACACAGTCCTGCTCAGAAAAAACAATTCAGTTTTTCTGTCCATATATCCAAAAGAAGAATAAGAATTATTTAAAAGTTCTTGACTACCCTAAAACTCCAAGGCCAACTTTTCAAAAGTCAAGTACAGAACTAGACATGTAGGGTCTGATTACACCTAAAACCAGTCATGAAAGATAAAAAGTTTCTGTGTGACGTTTATTTGTGTTCTTATAACTTAAGAAGTCCAGGACGTCTGCACAGCATTAAATAATAAATGCAACCATTTGTGATATGAAACCTGATTGTAAGCAGAAGACGAGGTCAAGAACCCATTATGCTGCTTTTCCAAAACATTTTTCACGTGCCTTTAATAATAGTGTAAAGTCAGTCAAGGAAACTTATTTCATTGTTATTGAGAGAAATCAGTGCACATTTTTTAACTGAAGGAGGAATTATCTTTTGTACATTAACCAGAATATGAACTGGTCTTCAAAATCTATTACCTTAATAATAACCATATATTCTGACCTACTATATAAGGGTTATCTCTATATACTGTATATCAAATCAGCAGGATAGACCTTGTTATTATCTGTATATCATCATATATAATTCTATGTGTTAAAACTGCTTCTCTCTGGGTTTAATGAAATAATTTGTTTTTTACTTTGTTTATTTTAATCCAGTTAAAATAAATAATTTTAACATTTGATATTCATATGATTAATCTTATTATAGAAGCATTCCCAGCAATTTTATTTCCCTACCCAGCTCTAAATATATGAGTATTGTGGTGTAAAGACCACCATTCACATTAGACCTAGTAATATTGACAACTTAGATCTAATGTTTATGGGAGCATCATAACAAAAGGAACGCTGCATCCTGAAATACTAAGAGATGCAGTTTTTATTATTAAAGAATATAGAACAGCATTATAACTAAGGAGATATATGAGGAAATGTGACAATTAGTATATAAATATGGCCATATCCATAACTGCCCAGTACCCACATTGAGGTGTGTCTCCTTACTGGGTACCTACTCTCAGTCACTGCCTCTCTTGGTCTTAAAACTTCTATTTGAATGGGCAAGTAGGAACCTGCTAAAGGAGAAGAAAATCACCTAAGGCTAGTCGGGGAAGGGTGCACGGCAGAAGGTGTGGCCCTATAATGTAAACAAGAAAAAACTGTGGCACTCCATCGTGTAGTGTGTACAGGTGGACTGCTGAACACGACACATTCTGACAAATGGGAGCATCAGCTGACTCATGGTTGGGATCTATATTGATTATGCATGTTCAAGGTTGGAATTCCGATCTCATTATTTTCCCATAGAGACTCATTACCCATCAAGCTTTCTCATAGAGAACACAAGAGTGCTCAGGGGAAGTATGGGAGGGGCAGCTGAGATGCCTGAAGCTTTGTTTGGACAACATCCATCTAGTGTACATGGCCAACATTAGTGTACTGAAATACCTTGTGATCACTTCCCTGATTCCCATCAATCCAATCCTCTTCTGGACAATTTGACCTCCAGCATACACATGTGTAGTCCTCAAAGTTTCTTTCTCATTGTCAGTTTCTGTATTTGCTGACAAAGCTGAAGAACAGTCACAGGGTCCAGAAAACAACAGGACTGATGCTATGAATAGGAGATGATAGCAATCACTAAGTATTTTGATACACTTATGCTGCATCACATACATAGATAGGAAGACGGCAAAAATAATGGAGAATAATGGGATAACTACTTTAAAATTACATTAATATTATTTTTCAGTAGCCGATATTTGCCAACAGGTGTTGATAACTTTGCTGCGGTGGGAGGGTGGCCTAGTATTATATTTACTGCCCTGAAGACACCATCCACTTTATTATGTAGTAGTGTGAACTGTCTTATGTGTCTATGCATATATGTATTAAGATAATTTAAGGTATTATAATGTGTGCATAATGTGTTTATGGAAAGGAAAGGAATCCAGCATCCACCTAGATAAGTGAAATATGCAAGTTTTTATACAAGTAAAGTTCAGAAAATCCATTAAAAAATTAACATAGTACACCCCACATCACAGCCTATGTGTTTTGGGTACCCCGTACCCTTAATCATGATTTTAAGGTTCACTACAGAGGGTGTGACCCCCATATTACAATATAGAAATGACTGCGACACTCAATGCTGTCCATATACTCAGGTGCACGCCTCAACGCGGCGTCCAGGTGGTTTAACAATATGGCCATATTTTTAAATCTAAGTGTCTCAATTTTTGCTTATAAGATATTCCTATATTCTAATTGTCATAGCAGAGTGCCCTTTTATCTACTGTTGTAAGTATTGTGTTTGGTGTGCACCTGTGTATACGGACAGGATTGAGTGCCGCAGTCATTTCTATATTGTAATATGGGATCACACCCTATGTAGTGCACCTTCCCCGCCCTGGGCCCATTCAGAGCTGTTGTTCTCTGGTATCAGTCTTTTCCAATTGCCCATAAAAAGAGGAGGTTTTTAACCCAGATACAGGCTGAAAATGGAGGTTATGGACCTGGTCAAGTAGACACGCCTCAACGCAGCAACCGGGTGGTTTAACAATATGGCCATATTTTTAAAGCTAAGTGTCTCATTTTTTGCTCATAAGATATTCTTATATTCTAATTGTCATAGCAGAGTGCCCCTTTATCTACTGTTCTAAGCTTTCTGAGCACATCTAAAAACTGTGATTGTATCACAACTGCTGTACCCTTTACACTAGGTGATAATGAAATCAGCGTCTCTTCCCTACATTATGCTGTTCTGAGATGAGGTATATAAACTTGGTGATAGATTCCCTTTGAAAACATAGAGATCAGTTTTTACTTTTAACCAAATTCTTGAACTATGTGGGTCACTTGGAAGAATTTGCAAATAGAGTCTGTGGAGCCTCGGTTAGGAGTCTCAAACACAGGAAGAATTTGGCTCAAAAAAAGGAAATGAATGGCATAAGACAAAAAAGAACAGTGACTGAAAAAAAAGGGGAAAATATGACTCATGCTGCTTTCACATCAGCGTTTTACGCTGATCGCGGCAGTTGCGGTGAAAAAACCGCAACTGCCGCAATTACCGCATAACGGCCGCAAAAAAACGTGGTCAGCCGTGATTTTCTCACGGCCGCATCTGCCGCAAGTGCCGAAACCGCACTTGCCGCACCTGCCGCACACTTACCGCAAGCCTCATAGACATTGTATGGGGCTTGCAGTAGGTGAACCGCAAGTGCGGCCGTTATGCGGTAATCGCGGCAGTTGCGTTATTTTCACCGCAACTGCCGCGATCAGTGTAAAATGCTGATGTGAAAGGGGCCTAAAACCCAGAAAACCCCTTTAATGGGTTGTGTCTCAAAAATATACAAATGCAGTTTAATGAAATAGGAATGTACAATACAATTATGAAGTCATGCACATGGGTGAGCTTATAACATTGACAGTTTTGTGTACTCATTTGTGCTGTTTGTTCGTCCGTCCATATACCCTTGTTCATGAACACTGCTGTAATTCATTAGCAATGCCACAGTTATCCATTGTGGCTTCTATAAACACAGTTGAGATTGCTGGCATACAGTTATGAAGAACGCATGGCTAATATCATGATGCAGTTGTGTTTAGCTTTGTAGCATTGTTATATTGTGCTTTAGATTGTAAATGAGCACAGGCCAAGTATGTGACTGCTCTCGGGAGATCCAAAAAAGCCAAAAAATATTTAGCTGCAGCTCCACCTAGAGCCTTTTCTCATCTCGTCTGGGATTTGGAAAATGATGTTTCAAGTATTTGCAATGCTAAAGTCAAGCTCCCATTTAACCTCTTGATGTCTAAAGAGAACATCATCCATCCATGCAATCTAAACAATATCTTCATATTAAATTGTGTAGGTTATGGAGTGACTATAAACAACATACAGTATATAAATGGAAGAAGCTTTTATATATATCAACTATTGTTTGGATACATTGGAGCTAGCTAGGGGGTAGTTGATGAATATACTATAGTTGAACTACAAAAATCCTATTCATCTATTGTGTTGCTGCTCAAAAGTCTCAGGTAAGATTTGTGTGCACAATTACCAAGTATCTACTATATAATTGCCGTAGGCATTTTCGTGTCGGACCCCGAAAACGCCGTGGCTATGTCACGCTGTGACGTCACCACGCGTGAGCAATGGCCGCGAAGCGGCCATTGCGAGTCGCTGGGCGAAAATAGAACCAGAGGCTCGGCCACAAAGTTAGCGATTTACCGCTGAGGTAGCGCGAGCAATGGCCGCGAGGCCATTGCGAGTCGCTACCTCAGCTGCCGCACCTGCCGCAACTCCCCTACAACCTTACCGATTTACCGCTCAGGTAGCGCGAGCAATGGCCGCGAGGCCATTGCGAGTCGCTGCCTGAGCCGCAACTCGCTCCCCGGGGACCATGGAGCGGAGGCGGCACAGCCGCCTCCGCTCCTCGCTACCCACAACTCGCCCCCCCAATGTCCGCACAGCCTCACCCAGGTCCAAACAGGCCCCCCATGTCCGCATAGCCGCCCCCCCATCTCCGCACAGCCACCCCCATGTCCGCACACCCACCCCCCCATGTCCGCACAGCCCCCCCATGTCCGCACAGCCCCCCCATGTCCGCACACCCACCCCCATGTCCGCACAGCCACCCCCATGTCCGCACAGCCCCCCATGTCCGCACACCCACCCCCATGTCCGCACACCCACCCCGCAACAAAACCACCCCGCCGCACCTAAGGCCCTACCCCCTAAGTCCGCCCCACCCCTACACGCTAAGCCCCGACCACCTAACCCCCGACCCGCAGCATCCTAAGCCCCCGCCGATACCCCCTAAGCCCCGCCGTCTACCCCCTAAGCCACCGCCGCCCCTAAGCCCCTACCCCCTAAGCCCCGCAGCAGCCCCGACCACCTAACCCCCGACCCGCAGCATCCTAAGCCCCCGCCGATACCCCCTAAGCCCCGCCGTCTACCCCCTAAGCCATCGCCGCCCTTAAGCCCCTACCCCCTAAGCCCCGCAGCAGCCCCTAAGCCCCTACCCCCTAAGCCCCGTAGCATCCTAGGCCCCCGCCAATACCCCCTAAGCCATGCCGCCTACCCCCTAAGGCACCGCCGCCCCTAAGCCCCTACCCCCTAACCCCCGTAGCATCCTAGGCCCCCGCCGATACCCCCTAAGTCCGCCGCACCCGTACACGCTAAGCCCCGACCACCTAACCCCCGACCTGCAGCATCCTAAGCCCCCGCCGATACCCCCTAAGCCCCGCCGTCTACCCCCTGCCCCTCTCGCTAAAGCCCTACACCCTAAGCCCCCGCAGTCCCCTAACCTAACGCCGCTGTCACCTAAGGCCCTACACCCGAAGCCCCCGCCGTCCCCTAACCTAACGTCCCCGTCGATCACTTACATGCCTTCAAGTCATCTGATCGTCCGTCCGATCCACAAGTCCTCCGTCCGGCCAGGCGTCCTCTTCCTCCGGCCCCGGGGGTCTTCTCTCTTCTTTCCGCCATCTCCGCTTCTTCGTCCGGCCCCGGGGATCTTCTGTCTTCTTTTCGCAAACTTCCACCTCCGACGTCCTCTTCCTTCTCATTAAGATAGAATGGACGAAAAATCCGCCATTCTACCTCAATGAGATCTGAGGCCCTCTTCTGATTGGTCGCTGTATACTGCCCTCAGCCAATCAGAAGAGCCCCTCATTTTTTTATTATTTTTAAATTATTTTTTAATTCTTTTTTTTATTATTAAATTTATTTATTTTTTTAAGTGACACTGAGACACAGTTCTCATTCAGGTCCGCATTTTTTTTTTTTATTTATTATTATTTTTATTTAATTATTTATTATTTTTTAATTATTTTTTTATTATTTTTTAATTAGTTTTAAATTCTTTTTTTTATTATTAAATTTATTTATTTTTTTACTTGCGAGTGAGACACAGTTCTCATTCAGGTCCGCCTTTTTTTTTCCCCATTGACATACATTAGCGGTGTGTCTGCGATTTTATGGCCGGCCACCTGGTTCTATTTGTCGGCCCTAAAATCGCGGACACACCGCTAATGCATGTCTATGGGCAGTCAGCCCGATTTCGGATTGGACGCCGACCAATCAGAATTCGAGCTGACTGCCCATAGACATGCATTAGCGGTGTGTCCGTGATTTTAGGGCCGACAAATAGAACCAGGTGGCCGGCCATAAAATCGCCGACACACCGCTAATGTATGTCAATGGGGAAAAAAAAAGGCGAACCTGAATGAGAACTGTGTCTCACTCGCAAGTAAAAAAATAAAATAAATTTAATAATAAAAAAAAGAATTAAAAAATAATTAAAAAATAATAAAAAAATAATTAAAAAATAATAAATAATTAAATAAAAATAATAATAAAAAAAAATGCGGACCTGAATGAGAACTGTGTCTCAGTCTGACTTAAAAAAATAAATAAATTAAATAATAAAAAAAATAATTAAAAAATAATTAAAAAAAAATAAAAAAATAAATAAAAAATAAAAAATAATTCAATAAAAATAATAATAAAAAAAATAAATATATGCTAATTATATCAGCCCTTCCAGCGGACCTGAATGAGAACTGGGTCTCAGCCTAAATAATAAATTTAATAATAAAAAAAATAATTAAAACATAATTAAAAAATAATTAAAAAACAAATAAAAAATAATAAATAATTCAATAAAAATAATAATAAAAAAAATAAAATTATGCTAATTATATCAGCCCTTCCAGCGGACCTGAATGAGAACTGGGCCTCAGCCTAAATAATAAATTTAATAATAAAAAAATAATTAAAAAATAATTAAAAAATAATAAAAAAAATAAATAAAAAATAATAAATAATTCAATAAAAATAATAATAAAAAAAATAAATATATGCTAATTATATCAGCCCTTCCAGCGGACCTGAATGAGAACTGGGTCTCATCCTAAATAATAAATTTAATAATAAAAAAAATAATTAAAAAATAATAAAAAAATAAATAAAAAATAATAAATAATTAAATAAAAAATAATAATTAAAAAAAAAATTCTAATAATAATGATATTACTGCTAATAATAATGCTATTAATGCTAATAATTATGCTATTAATGCTAATAATAATGTTATTAATGCTATTATTAATGCTAATAATCCTATTATTAATGCTATTAATGCTAATAATAATGCTATTAATGCTATTAATAATGTTATTAATGCTATTATTAATGCTAATAATGCTATTATTAATGCTATTAATGCTATTAATAATGCTATTAATGCTATTATTTATGCTATTAATGCTATTAATGCTAATATTTATCCTATTAATGGTATTATTAATGCTATTAATGCTAATAATAATGCTATTAATGCTATTAATGCTAATAATAATGCTATTAATGCTATTAATAATGTTATTAATGCTATTATTAATGCTAATAATGCTATTATTAATGCTATTAATGCCAATAATAATGCTATTAATAATAGCTATTAATGCTATTAATGCTAATATTTATCCTATTAATAGCTATTATTAATGCTATTAAATAATGCTATTAATGCTATTAATATGCTATTCATCTAATAATTGCATTAATGCTCTTATGCTAATATAATGCTATTAATGCTATTTTTTTATGCTATTAATTCTAATTATGCTATTAATGCTATTAATAATGCTATAATAATGCTTTAATCCTATTAATGCTATTAATAATGCTATTAATGCTAATAATAATACTAATAATGCTATTAATGCTCATAATAATGCTATTAATGCTATTAATAATGTTATTAATTATTATAATGTAATGCTATTATTAATGCTATTAATGCTAATAATAATGCTATTAATGCTATTAATCTATTAATGCTAATTAATGCTAATAATGCTATTATTAATGCTATTTATGCTAATAATAATGCTATTAATGCTATTAATAATGCTATAATGCATATTATTTATGCTAATAATGCTATTAATGCTAATAATAATGCTATTAATGATATTAATAATGTTATTAATGCTATTAATTAATAAATGCTATTATAATGCTATTAAATGCTAAATAATAATGCTATTAATGCATTATTATAATGCTATTAATGCATATTATGCTAATTATATGCTAATATTATCCTATTAATGTATCTATTAATGCTATTAATAATGCTATTAATGCTAATATTTATCCTATTAATGCATATTAATGCTATTAAATAATGCTATTAATGCTATTAATTATGCTATTAATTGCTATTAATGCTAATATTTATCCTATTATGGTATTATTAATGCTATTAATGCTAATAATAATGCTAATAATGCTATTAATGCTAATAATAATGCTATTAATGCTATTAATAATGTTATTAATGCTATTATTAATGCTAATAATGCTATTATTAATGCTATTAATGCTAATAATAATGCTATTAATAATGCTATTAATGCTATTATAATGCTAATATTATATCCTATTAATGCTATTAATGCTAATAATAATGCTATTAATGCTATTAATAATGCTATTAATGCTATTAATTATGCTATTAATGCTATTCAATGCTAATATTTATCCTATTAATGGCATTATTAATGCTATTAATGCTAATAATAATGCTATTAATGCTATTAATAATGCTATTAATGCTATTAATAATGTATTAATGCTTATTAATGCTATTAATGCTATATTAATGTCTATTAATGCTATTAATTAATGCTATTAATGCTATTAATGCTAATATTATCCTATTAATGCTATTAATATGCTATTAATGCTAATAATAATGCTATTAATGCTATTAATAATGTTATTAATGCTATTATAATGCTAATAATGCTATTATAATGCTATTAATGCTAATAATAATGCTATTAATTAATGCTAATAATGCTATATTAATGCTATTTATGCTAATAATAATGCTATTAAATGCTATTAATAATGCTATTAATGCTATTATTATAATGCTATTAATGCTATTAATGCTAATATTTATCCTATTAATGGTATTATTAATGCTATTAATGCTAATAATAATGCTATTAATGCTATTAATGCTAATAATAATGCTATTAATGCTATTAATAATGTTATTAATGCTATTATTAATGCTAATAATGCTATTATTAATGCTATTAATGCTAATAATAATGCTATTAATGCTATTAATAATGCTATTTAATGCTATTAATGCTAATATTTATCCTATTATAATGGTATTATTAATGCTATTAATAATGCTATTAATGCTAATATTTATCCTATTAATGCTATTAATGCTATTAATAATGCTAATTAATGCTATTAATTATGCTATTAATGCTAATATTTATCCTATTCATGGTATTATTAATGCTATTAATGCTAATAATAAATGCTAATTAATGCTATTAATACTATAATAATGCTATATATAATGCTATATATAATGCTATTATAATGCTATTAAATGCTATTAATAATGCTATATAATGCTATTAATTAATGCTATTAATAGCCAATAATAATGCTATTAATAATGCTATTAATGCTATTAATGCTAATATTTATCCTATTAATGCTATTAATGCTAATAATAATGCTATTAATGCTATTAATAATGCTATTAATGCTATTAATTATGCTATTAATGCTATCAATGCTAATATTTATCCTATTAATGGCATTATTAATGCTATTAATGCTAATAATAATGCTATTAATGCTATTAATAATGTTATTAATGCTATTATTAATGCTATTAATGCTATTATTAATGCTATTAATGCTAATAATAATGCTATTAATGCTATTAATAATGCTATTAATTATGCTATTAATGCTATTAATGCTAATATTTATCCTATTAATGCTATTAATATTGCTATTAATGCTAATAATAATGCTATTAATGCTATTAATAATGTTATTAATGCTATTATTAATGCTAATAATGCTATTATTAATTCTAATAATAATGCTAATAATGCTATTAATAATGTTATTAATCCTATTATTAATGCTAATAATGCTATTATTAATGCTATTAATGCTAATAATAATACTATTAATGCTATTAATAATGTTATTAATGCTATTATTAATGCTAATAATGTTATTATTAATGCTATTAATGCTAATAATAATGCTATTAATGCTGTTAATAATGTTATTAATGATATTATTAATGCTAATAATGCTATTATTAATGCTATTAATGTTAATAATAATGCTATTAATGCTATTAATAATGTTATTAATGCTATTATTAATGCTAATAATGCTATTAATAATGCTATTAATGGTAATAATAATGCTATTAATGCTATTAATACTGTTATTAATGCTCATAATACTGCTAATAATGCTATTAATACTGCTATTACTGCTAATAATAATGCTATGGCTTATATTATTGCTATTGATGATGCGATTATTATTTAAAAATGTTTAAAAAAACAATAAACATATTTTAGATACCCGATGCATTTGCATCAGGCTAACAGCTATAACCACTATAATCAAATTAATGCACGTTCTAGAATCCCGATGCATTTGCATCGGGCTCACAGCTAGTTAGATAATAAATGACTTAGTATAGGAACCTGGCGCTACACTGGCATTTTTATGGAATTAATTATTTCAACTTATTCATTTTTACCTGTACGTTGCCGAGATGTTTATTGCTATATCAATGTAAAAAGATTACAAATATAAAATTCATATAAGACCAAGATAAAAACAATTATATATAAAAACTGTAGGTTATTATCTGTATGAGAAGTATTGCATTAAAGGTTATTTCGGCTCTGATGACAAGGGTTGCTTCTGATAGCTTGTACCACGTTCCAGATTCTGTCTGCGGTGCCTATTGAAAAGTAGAGAGGAGCCACCACCCTACTGTTCGAAGTCGATTCAGTTCGCCGAATTGGGCGATTGTTCGTCGAATGTTCATCGAACACCATCGAATCCCATTGAAAACAATGGCAGGCCAACACAAACACATACAAACACATAGAAAACACATAGAAAACACCTTCTAAAGTGTCCAGAAGGTGACAAACTACTCAGATACAACAAACATATGGTAAAGTGAAAAGTACATATAAAAATGCGAAAAGAAAAGAGAAAGACGAGTAAAAGGGGGAGGAGACACAGATATAGGCATGTCATGACCTTCCAAAATCAGTTTTTACTCCAGTAGTTGCAAGGCATCATGCACACGATGAGTATTTGGTGAGTTTAACTTCAGTATTTGTAAGACCATATTCAGATGATGATTATTTGGTGCGTTTCACTTCAGTATCTGTAAGGCCATGTTCAGATGATGATTATTTGGTGTGTTTCACTTCAGTATCTGTAAGGCCATGTTCAGATGAGGATTATTTGGTGTGTTTCACTTCAGTATCTGTAAGGCCATGTCCAGAAGATGAGTATTTGGTGCAATTTTTACCGCAGTATCTGGAAGGCCTCGTGCACACGCTGAGCATTGAGTCACATTTAGGGGACTACAACAAGAGTCTCAATTTTTTCCAAAAATTTGGGCCCAGACTCCACTTCAGTGGCATCAATTGCCCCGCATTTGCAAGCTGAAAATGGTTGGTGAGGTGACTTTCATGCAGCACATTCCAAAGTCCACAAGCCTTTAGTCTCCCCATGTTATCTGTAAGATTTGTCACCAAAATCTAAGTAGAGGCCAAAAAATCAATAGTTTGAGTAGTTCATGCATGACCCGTCACATGGATATGAAGCAAAAGTTGCAGTGGGAAGCTCACTGTGCTACAAAGCGGTATAGCGAGCCGGGCCAACCACCGTCTGGCTCATTAAGTGCATCTGCTGCCTCTTCATCCTCTGTGACTGTGGGGCAGCAGTCACACATGTTTTTGGACGCAGACCTTCCACCTCTTTACCCGCAACAACCAGTGTGATTGGAAGGTCGTCAGTTCTTTTGGAAGTGGAAACACCTGATGTTGTTGAGCGCTGTCAGACATAAAGAGCACCACCTTTGGATGAAGGCAACATAATATGTCCGCCTGCACCTTCCTCACAGAGCAACAGTTTGCAGGGGACACCCTATTCAACCGTGTCTCAGCACAGCAGCCAGCCCTCGGTCTTTCAGATGTGGACAAGTAAAAGACCATTTCCTCCTAGCCATTACAATGCTAAGAGGTTGAATTTCACCATCTGCAAGTTGTTGGCTACAGAAATGCTCCGTCTCTGCCTGTTGTACACAGAGGATTTTTGAGACCTTGTGTCCGCCGCAATGCCCCAGTACCAGATGCCTGTCGCCAGTACTTCTCAAGAAAGCTGTGCCTGCGCTACACCGGCATGTCGCACACAACATCACCGCTGCCTTGAGAAACTCTGTGTGTGACAGGGTGCATTTCACCACAGACACTTTGATCAGTAAGCATGGACAGAGGCGTTACATGGTGGTGACTGTGCACTGGGTAACTATGAAGACAGCAGGAGAAGGGGCTGCTGTCCAAGTCTTGCCATCCCCACGAGTTGTGCGTCAATCCTCTGTATGTACAAGTTCCTCCACTGCTTCTGCCTCCTCAACCTCGTCTCGGTCCTCCACCTGCACCCAAAGCCTGTCTGGTAATGCCACACCTCCTTACTATGATTGCAGCGGGGCTCCACCGCATCAGGCAGTCTTTACCTTGATATGTCTGGGAAATGTGAGTCACACATCTGAGGATTTGTGGTTAGCTGTGGAGATCGAGTTTCATCAATGCTTGTCTCCACTGAACCTGCAGCTAGGGAAGGCCGTGTGCAACAATGCTGCAATGCTGGGTGCAGCCCTCCGCCGGGGCAATGTGACACACGTGCCTTGCATGGCTCACGTCTTAAACCTGGTTATCCAGACAATTTTTGCACACTATCCAGGCCTAGATGGTCTTCAGCAGAGGGCACGGTCGCTGTGTGCTCACTTCCGCCGTTCGCATTCCACAGCTCAACGCCTTGCATCTCTACAGAAGTCGTTTGGCCTGCCATTTCACTGGCTGAAATGCGATGTGCCGACACGATGGAATTCAACTCTGCACATGTTGCAGCAACTGTGGCAGCACCAACGAGCCCTGGTGCAATACGTCATGACGTATAACCTGGGCCTACGAGATCCAGAGGTGGGGCAAATCACACAGCTGGAGTGGTCTGAAAAGAATGACCTATGCACAATTCTGTACAGTATTGTCGACGAAGATGTTTAGTGATGATGATGCCATTATCAGCATGACTATTCCTGTCATTTACATGCTGGAGCACACTTTAAACAGTATTCAGAGTCAGGTGGTGGCACTAGAGGAGGGGGAAGAAGTACAGGAGGAGTCATACGTGGAAGGGCTCACAAGATCTCCAAGGTGCAGTTCACAGTTTATGAATGAGGGTCTACATTATGCTTGCTCAGAACCTTCTTTATCTGAGCCTGGATCAGACTCCAAAAAATCTGGGCATCAGTGCAGATAATTTACTTGTCTTGACTCACAAAAGCTTTGCAGCAGACCTCTGATTCCCAGGCTATAGTATGAGTGAAGAGCGATGCATACTCAATCATCTGTCTTACCCCATACTCAGATGGGTGGCTGGAGACTTGACTTGAGAGCTGTGCGGAAGCAAGTGGGATTGGGGTGACACCTCTGAGGACTGGTGTATTTGTGATGTAGAAGTTGAGGTAGAGGAGAGCCTACTTGCTGAAGCGCTTGCTATCCATTCAAGCACCTGCTCTTTTTGTGCCTCATTGAGAATTGGTATCGATCGTCTTCTGAGTCGTGTCCGTACCAAAGGGATCATATCAGAATCTCCACGGAAAGAAGTAGACATCTTACTTTGGCTGGAAGATGGTCTTTCTTCAGCAAATGTTACTCTTGCTTTCCCACGCACCCCACGGACACAAACTTTTTTCCCTTTCTACCATGCCTATTCCCCTTTCCACCAGCAGCAGGCCTTTTGCCACTCATTTTGTATGTGAACAAATTGGCAACTCCGCAGTTGTTGGCAAAAAATACTCTGATCGAAATCGAGCAGAGGTGCGTAGCCAGACAGTGGTACTAGGCACAAAAAATTACGTTTGCTAGGTGCAGTTAAAAATTAGTAGAATGAACTACACTCAAGGTGTACTTGGTTGTATTACACGTGGCCTACACTACAGTTTTTTGTGGACACTGCTTTTAGGCAAAAACTGACAGGTTTGCTAGGTGCAGTAAAAAATTAGTAGAAGGAACTACACGGGCAGTGTAGCTTCTCTCACAAGTAGGCTACACCACTGTGGGACACTGCTAGTCTGCTGCTAGCCCGAACAAAGTGCCTGCAGCAAAAAAAATGCCTAATTAAGACAGGTGGTGTAGCTTTCTTCACAGCAGTGCTACACTACCTGCCCTATGGATTCAAAGAGCTATATTACTGTGGCCAGATGCTGTGAGAAAGACTTGCACAGCACTGGCACACACCTGACACACTCCTGCCTGGCAAAAACTAATAGAGACTGCTCTAACCTAGCCCTCAAAAGGGCTGCAATTAAAACTAGTCCCTGCTTCTATGAATAGCCCTGAAAAGGGCTGATAGACTACTAGTCCCTAGTCCCTATCCCTAATCACTACTCCTATGGAGCAGCCCTAAAAAGGGCAGATATTACTAAGATTCGCACCCTCCCTCCAGTCCCTACTCCCTAAACCTATCTATCTAACTTTCGATTCGCTCACTAGCTGACTGAGAGAACACAATTTAGAGTTTGCACTTTTTAGCGCATGCACACAGCAACAGCGGTGCCGTCTAACACCCTGCAGCAGCTATCAGCAAAATGGAGGCGATCGTTAAAATGGCCGAGTCTTATAGGGCTAGGACATCTGACAGACACAGCCAATGATGACAGTGGTTGTATGAAAAAATGCACTTTGCAGTGTGGGACTGTGATTGGCTAGCAGCCTGAACCGCCCCACTGTACATGCTTTAGGAGGAAAAAAAAAGCGACCTTATTGCTGCAGCTCTGTACAACCCCCCTACACAATATACACACAAACTGGATATTAACATTCATTTGCAGTATTAGGGCTAGGTTTAGGGTTAGGAAGATTAAGTTTTTGGTGATCGAAGCATTATCGAACATATACTAGAACTGCCGAATTTCAAGCAAATTGTTCTAATTCGGCGAATGACTCGAACACCGCCAAAAACAGCTCGAATTCAAGATTGACAAACAATTCGAATCGAACACTGCTCATCTCTATTGAAAAGGAGGATATAGGCTTATCTAAATTGTAAATGCAAGAAGTCAATGCATATGCTAACAACTACATTCACTCCACATAATATATACCGTATATACTCGCGTATAAGCCGAGTTTTTCAGCCCAAAAATTGGGCTGAAAAGTACCCCCCTCGGCTTATACGCGAGTCAATGACGGTCCCTATGAGTATACAGCAGCCCCAGCAGCCTCAGTAATCCAGGGCCCCGCCAGCCTTGCTCCGTTCACCTGTAAAGCAAAATATACTTATCACAGTCCCGCTGCCGACATCCCCGATCCTCCATCTTCATGCGTCCTCTTCCGGTTTCCTGTGTTCGTCGCAGGCAATGACGTCATTGCTGGCGCCGAACACAGGAAGTCGGAAGAAGACGCATGAAGATGGAGGATCGGGGATGTCGGCAGCGGCGGGCGCAGACGGCAGCGGGACAGTGATAAGTATATTTTGCTTTACAGGTGACCGGAGCAAGGCTGGGGGGCCCTGGATTATTGGGGCTGCTGTATACTACCGCTGGGGCTGCTATACACTACCACTGGGGCTGCTGGGGCTGCTATACACTACCACTGGGGCTGCTGGGGCTGCTATATACTACCACTGGGGCTGCTATATACTACCACTGGGGCTGCTATATACTACCACTGGGGCTGCTGTATACTACCACTGGGGCTGCTATATACTACCACTGGGGCTGCTGTATACTACCACTGGGGCTGCTATATACTACCACTGGGGCTGCTGGGGCTGCTATATACTACCACTGGGGCTGCTGGGGCTGCTATATACTACCACTGGGGCTGCTGTATACTACCACTGGGGCTGCTATATACTACCACTGGGGCTGCTGTATACTACCACTGGGGCTGCTATATACTACCACTGGGGCTGCTGGGGCTGCTATATACTACCACTGGGGCTGCTGTATACTACCACTGGGGCTGCTATATACTACCACTGGGGCTGCTGGGGCTGCTGTATACTACCACTGGGGCTGCTATACACTACCACTGGGGCTGCTGTATACTACCACTGGGGCTGCTGGGGATGCTATATACTACCACTGGGGCTGCTGTATACTACCACTGGGGCTGCTGTATACTACCACTGGGGAGGCCTGTATACCACTGGGGGGGGCCTGTATACCACACTGCTGGGGGCTGTATACCTGTGCTGGGGTCCATCCTCGGCTTATACACGAGTCAATAGGTTTTTCCAGATTTTTGGGGCAAAAGTAGGGGGGTCGGCTTATACACAGATCGGCTTATACACGAGTATATACGGTACCTTATTTTGTATGTTGTGTTTTTTGTTGAGGGCGTGTCACTCCCATTTGTTGTTTATCTTAATGTCCTGTTCAGATGAGATGTTGGATGTCTGCATATAATAAATCAATAATTATATATATATCCATATAAATTTACCCTGGTCTTGATATTTTGTGATAACTCACCTAGCTGGTTTATACAGGTGTGTTTAACTTCTTGCAGTGTGTGGTGTTTTACATGATTTTTACTTTACGAAGGTTGTCCTTTCTATATACTATAATAGATATATATAAAAGGTATTGTTACAATTTTGTCTAAGTAGATTATATTGGTTAGTTATTGGTTAGTACCTTAACTCAATGTTGTGCTGCGACCAAAAAATGGTCGTTTGCTTTCCTCTATGCAGTCAGACCTTCCTTTTGCACAAACATAATATACACATAAATGCATTTGAAACTATTGGTATATGTCGTTAATATTTGCTGACTATTTGTTAAATACCTCTTGGTGTCTTGGAGGTTTTCAGAATGGTGAGTATGGATTATTGTACCTAGGTGTTTGCAACAAATGGGTGATTATTCCCCAATTATGTGGTCAAACCTTTAAGAGATATAGAAATAAATGAATAGATAAGTAGTGCTAACAATGAAAGACTCTTATTATTATACCCAAACTACCTGCCCAATACATCTTTAGGTGACTTACAGATTTGCAGTCTGGTGAGTGTGGGTTCTTGTACCCAGGTGGTTATAACTTGGCTTTATACCTGCAGGGTCACTTGATCTCAGGTCTTCGGCGTTGTGTGCCAAGATCGTGCTGATCTTGTGCTGTCCCAGCTCAATGTGCAGGTCTTGTGTCTGGATGTCAGGTCCCTTGTTGTAGAGCACAGTGAGGAGTTGCAGGCCATGTCATAATCATAGGAACGTGCCAAGGCCAGCGGCAGCGTGCTCTGTAACTCGCGCCTATCAGCTGGCGTCTGACGTCAGAATCATGTAAGTGTCAGGGGCAGAAGTAGTGCCGAAGACACCTGGAGGCATCTCTGATTTCAAGAACAGTGTTTCGAACTAAATAAATTAATATTCTTAAAAAATGATGTGCGTTCCCTCCATTTTTGATAACCAGCCAGAGTAAAATAGACAGCAGGGAGCCAATATTATCATAATGGGAATGTCCAGGTTATTTGAACCTTCCCAGTCTAAAGATACCAGCCCTCAGTCGCTTCTGAATTGGCACACCACTTTAGATGCACCAATTCTGGCGCTTTTCCCAACCCTTCCCGATTGCCCTGGTGCGGTGACAACCTGGTAATATTTTTGGAGGTTGATGTAAGTAGTGTAATGTCACCTGGCAACCAGCCCAAGTGGAGACCCGGTGGCTCTGCTGACAGTTGTAGTCACTACCTAGTGCCTGTGCTATTCAGTTGTACTTTACTACTATTCGCAGTCACCAGTGTTGCTTTTGTGGAAAGTGGACTACATCTGAGGAACATTTTTGATAATAAATTGGTGAACACGGGATAGTTTTTAATGGATGTTGTTTGTTTTTGGATTACTAGGTTAGTAATGTGGGTATCTGATAGACGCCTCTCAATTACTAATGTCTGGGCTTGATGCCAGCTGCCATCAACCCTCCAAAATATTTCCCCAATTTCCATCACACAATGGCAATCAGGAAGAGCAGGGCAAAGTACCAAAATTGATGGATCTAACGTAATACTTTTAGGTTGGGAAGAGACAAATAAACATGGACCTTCCCAGCCTAATAACACCAGCTGGCAGCTGTCTACAGCACTGAGGCGATGGACAGGGGAGTGGTGCATATCACATGTGACCCCCTATCGAGGATGCGGCCCCCGTCATGCTATATGTCCCCCGTGTGCTGGCACACATAGCCCCACCGTCCTGGATGTGGGGCCCGCACGTCACGATATATAGCCCCTGCTGGCAGGCACATATAACATGATTGGGGTAATGTGCCACACAGGGCGACATGTGCCAGCTCAGGGAGACATGTACCAGCACAGGAGGACATATAGTGTGACAGGGGGTGGGGGGGGCATATCTGGGACTTTTTGACTATGTGTGCCAGCACAGGGGGACATTTAGGGTGACGGGGAAATGTGCCATCACTGGAGGACATGTGCTATCAAGTGGGACATGTGGCAGCACTGGGGGCCATGTGCCAGGACAGGGGGCCGTGTGCCAGCACTGGGGGCCGTGTGCCATCACAGAGGGCCATGTGCCAGAACTGTGAGCCATGTTCCAGCACTGGGGGACATGTGCCAGCACTGGGGGACATATAGCATCACGGGGGGGGCATGTGCCAGCACAGGGGGACATATGCCAGAACAGGACAACATGTGCCAGCACAGGGGGACATATAGAGTAACGAGGGGCAATATCTGGGACGGTGGGGCTATGTGTACCAGCACAGGGGGACATTTAGCGTGACAGGGGGTGTGCCATCACAGGGGGACATGTACCATGGAGTCGGCCATGGTGGGATACTCGGATACCGGGATGAGTGGGTGGCTGTAATGGGGATCACTGGTGGTCGATTCCCTGGTTCCGTGCCCTAACCCTCATTGAAAGGTGATGATGGAGGATGGGGGAAATGTTGTCATGACGCCACCTGTGGTATCTGGTAATTTAGATACCAGCGCCGCAGGCCGGCCACTGAGGTGATGTGATGCAGTTTGGGTGTTACAGCTCCCCACAGGTGGAGCTTGACCTCAGGGCAGCAGGGTGGATGAGGGGAGTAGTTGTTCTTACCCCTCTGATGATGCTGAGGCCTTCGGGGTGCCGGCGGGAAAGGAGGACAGACACCGATTAAACTCAAGAAGTCCTTTAGTGGTACCGGGCAGATGTTACAGTACACAGTCGGTTCTCAGGCACAGTCTGGTTGAACAGAGGTGTAGCAACAGGTTTGGGGTAGCCTTATAGAGTCCGTCGGTGTTCCTTCCTTTATGGCTTTCAGGGTCTCAGAACTTCCGTACACTTTCCTTAACCACCTTTGCAGAGCCCCCTCGCCTGTCCCCTGGTCTGTTACTAGTAGACACAGTTTTTTCCTTACCGGTATGGACATGAGCGACAACAAACAAATCCTCCCGCCACCGGAATTTGGCCCGTTATCTAGAGTGTCCTGGACCTGTTTGGGACTGAGGTGGAGGTACCTCTTTGTGGCACTGCGGCTCCCTTATTCCGGTCCCACAGTTGGACGGTTCCCAGTCAGGGCTCCGTTATGCCAGTTGTTGACCCCAGACTTCTCCAGCCGGCTCCAACCGGTCTTGGATCGTCTCCTTCTGTCCTAGGTCACCCTCTTGAAGAGAGGTGCCCTCCTGTCAGCAGCCCTGTCAAGCAAGTCCTCTCTGACTGCCTTCCCAGCACTAACTATGTAAACTCTCTCTTAAGTCTCCCGCTCTAACCTAGGCTCAACCCCCTTTGGGACCTACTGAATAACCAGTCCCCTACACTAAGGTGGCCTAGTGTTGTGTGTGTATGACAGATTCCATAAGGGAGAACCCCAAACCCATAACTACGGAGGTACCACACCTTCTATTCGGGGTGCAGTACCTCCCTGTGGCGCCTAGCGATAGGGGCGCCACACCATCGCAGGGGGACATGTGCCAGGACAGGGGGACATGTGCCAGGACAGGGGGACATGTGCCAGGACAGGGGGACATGTGCCAGCACAGGAGGACATGCGCCAGCGCAGGGAGACGTTTGTAAGATAATGGAGCCATATCCAGGATCGGGGCTAAATACCAGGATGGGGTACAGAAATATCAGGATAAGGGACATATATACCAGGATGGGGGACATATATATACAAGGATGAGGGGTCATGTACCAGCATGAGGGACATATATACTGATTGTAAGATTGGCACTGGCATTATAAGACAGACCCCATTTAACATAAAAAAAAATGTTTTCTGTTTTCCTTCACCAAATTTGGAGGTGTGTCTTATAATCAGGTGGATCTTATAAAGCGAACAATACGGTAAGTTAAAAAAAGCTAAAATATCCTTTAATGACACATGAAAGGCACCAGGGGCTGCAAGTGTGTGAGGTGGCCCAGGGTTGTAGTTGAGGGCGAGGGGCTTACCCCCCTATTGAGGAAGGACATGTGTGCACTGGCCACCTCCAAAGAGCAAAAGAAAATTTGACTGTGGTGATCCTCGCTGGGTGTGTGGTCTTTGTGTTTGCAAACCATACCTATGAAAAGGCATTTTGGCAAGCCAGGATTCTGCCACTGGGGAGTCACAGACATGGATACTGGTTTCTTTCTTAAAAGTCTTTAACTCAACACTCAACACAGTACCGCAAACACTTCGATTCCTTCGTGTGCAACACTTTACAATGTATTTCACAACATGTTTGACTTTGTCACATACTTTGAGTTTCCGCTGCTCTATTCATTAACCGTCCTTTATAACGGTACAGACCGTTGTCGGACTCGCCTCTTCTAATGCTTTTTCCAATGCTGACCTGTTCACCCAGGTCTATGCCTCATCTCTTCATAAGGATACGTACTGCTGTGGTCAGTCCACTGACAGAGGAGGCTCTGTAGTGTTCGAGCCGAAAACATGTGACAGAATAACGGAGGTAGTTCTCTGGGCACTCTGTTCTCACTGTTCATTGATGGTATGGCGACTGGTGCCACAAACACCCACTTATTGCAACCTACGGTATCTATTTGGCTTGCACACTCCTACTGTACACTCTGTAATACTACTACTACTTACTACTCACACTATCTTAACTAAGATGGAGTCTTCCATCTAATCCTAGAGGCTAGCTCAACCGCCTGTGGGCTGATCCCACTCCTTAATGGTTGCTTTACCTACAGTAAGTACTTGAACAAGTTATCTAACTATACCTACTGTATGCATCTTATTCCTATCTTATCCTAAGTGTTACATAACCTATTATCTTATATATAATACTATCATATAAACAAAGACATTACATTATGTACATAAATGCATGACATAGTTCACATTACAATACAACACAGTGCGGCCAGATGCGTTGCGGCCAGCCAATCACAGTACTACCAGTAGCTAACATGGTTATGGCATTTCAATGTATGTCAGGCAAATCCCATGTTTGGTGGCTGTTACAAAGCTGTGAAACATACAGAACAGGGACTCAAGCTTTTACAAGAAAATTTTTAAGGAAAATAGGGTGCTCCCAGTCACTGGCTTTTTTGTTTATTCACTTTACAAGATAGTACAGGTCATATTGCATGCTCACTCGTTTCTGATGTTTCACACATCCTTAGTCATAGTATGATCCCAATACGACATCGCACAACATTGGTGAACCCTACTTTTATTTTTTCTATGAACTCAAGGTTTTACTTGAGCACCAGTGATACTCGATCAAGCAACGAGCGAGCCTGAGCACCCTGGATTCTCGATCGAGTATCGAGCAATAATGAGCATGCTCGCTCATCACTAGTAGATAGTAATTCAAACATTTCACAATGGAGCAGGTTAATTTTACTTACATTATGCTTTCTTGCATCAGTAAGACTGAGAACACATGCTTCACTTGTGGCAAAGTCCTCCTGTGATGACCAATGCCCTAATAAATAACATTTAAGGGTTATTCTTTATTGTCAATACATTTTTAATATTGGCAATATGTTATAGTGTTTTCTGCTGAGCCCCTTCAAGTGATCAGCTGTAATTTGTAAGAGGAACCAACGATAACTGTACTATTTTTCTTTAGTGCCACCACAGGCTAAACTAAGTATTACACGGTTATTAGTAAATTCAATGGGCTGCTCAAGTAATTCCTGGATACCGTGAGTCCTCCATATTGAGAGGTGCTCTTTGCACTACTTGACTTTCAGTCAGCTTACTTTTTTAACTCCTAGCATGATACTTGATCTATCCTCATTTATAAAGTGGCCATAGGGGATTTACCACAATAACATAAGTTTCATCATTTCATTTGAAGCTGTCCACATTGCTCTTGTCATATACAACACATTTTGGCTATGCTTGCTAAGAAATTTCTATGAAATTTGAAGCTAATATTATAACACAATAGGCTTATATTAAGGTTTATTACTTGTCAGGCGTGTTGCTAGGAGTAGATTGCAGCATGTAACCTGGAAGTGTAAATCACCGGGGGCCATAATCTGAACACAGCCTCTGTTTGTTGGAAAAAATGCAAACATTTTTGGATGATTTTCAAACCTTAAGGCATTTATATAATACCGTTCCATGGCTTGTGCCCTGAAAATGATTTAAGCCAGAGAAAGAAGAAAATACCAGGTCAGAACTGACAAGCAACTTCAATGGATAACTGTGACCCTCTTATTATCATTATGTAACTTGTGATAGGTCAGAAGATTATGAAACGTGGATTTTTATAAAACTTAGAGTTTTGTGGATTACTGACTTGAAGAAATTATATTTAAGATCAAGTTAATATGAGTACATGTAAACATAGGCTTTATAGTGACAGGATATCTGATTTTTTTAATGGAGTGTTTTAATTCTTCTGAACAGACATGCAACTACGGTAAATTGTAACATGATAGTCACCGATAAATGCCGTTGCACCACTACAATCACTAAATACAACTACATATGAGCACATCATTTATCAATTACAACAGTGTTCCCCAACTTCAGTCTTTAAGGCCGGCTTCAGACCGCGGTGTGATCAGGTCCGGGGCTGTCCGGTATGAACTGGACAGCCCCGGACCCGATTTTTCCATAATGTAGCCCTATGGGGCCGGATGGAGCCGGATGGCAGCTATGTGCAGGGCCGTATTTGGAGTTCCTGCTGCCCTAGGCACTCTCAGCGGCCTGCCGCCCCCCCCCATCACGGCTCCTCCCCCCTATTGTGGCCCCTCCCCCTGTCACGGCGCCTCCCCCCTGTTGAAGCCCCTCCCCCCATCATGGCTCCTCCCTTGTTGCAGCCCCTCCCCGTCACGGACAATCTTCCCATCAGTCGCAGTCTTCCCCCCAAGCTTTGTGTAGCTTCTACCCCCACATTTCATCATGTAGTACATATAAAAGGTTTGTCCAACCACATTCCAGAGACATACTGACAGGATGTTTAAATTGTGAGCCCCAACGGGGACAGTGTTAATGATGTATGTAAAGTGATGTGGAGTTCATAGTGTAATATAAGTGCAAAAAATATTATTCTTAAGATGATGTCACAATACCAGGATCTGAGGATCTTCTATTTTGAGGTCAGGGGTTCTCTGATGCCATGTTGCTGTCTGCCTCGCTGTCGTCCTCTTTTGACACTGCAGTGCGGTGGATAAGAGAGCATTAACTGGTTAATAACAAGAAGTATGGAGTGTACTAACTGAGCTATAAACCCTCCCCATACCAGTAGGATTACTATATGGATTCTATTATTAGGGTACGGACACACTGGCGTGAGACTTGGATGAGTGCAATGTGTGATTTCATCACATTGCACTCGGACCGATGTTAATCAATCTCTGAGAGCAGATTGTCAAGTGTCGGACGCTTTTTTCTCAGCCAGATTCAGGATGAGAAAAAAGTCGCAACATTCTGCGACAGTCTGCGATTCACGACCGAGACTCACCATTGCAAGTCTATGGGTCTGACAAAAATCACATACCGCACACTGACAGCACACCGACCATCCGAGAGGCATCAGTTTTTATTTCACTGATACATTATCATTCTGTAACTGAGAACACTTTAAAATGTTCCTGTAAATGATTCTACACTAATAGCTGCTGAGGAAAGAACAGATTGCACACGGATGTGATCTGAGAGAAATGTCGGACACTCGCACAGCAGTTGGATGCCAAATGGAACAAAAACCGATGACGCTCATCCAACTCTCCTGGATGAGAAACAAACCGATTTTAAGGCGGCGGGAGACAGTGTACCACCGTGTCCTCAGCTCCATGCTGTGCAGTGTACCACCATGTCCTCAGCTCCGTGCTGTGCACAGACAGTGTACCACCATGTCCCCAGCTCTGTGCTGTGCACAGTGTACCACCATGTCCTCAGCTCTGTGCTGTGCACAGTGTACCACAATATCCTCAGCTCCGTGCTGTGCACAGACAGTGTACCACCATGTCCTCAGCTCTGTGCTGTGTACCACCATCTCCCCAGCTCTATGCTGTGCACAGACAGTGTACGGTACACTGTCTGTGCCCAGCACGAAGCTGAGGACATGATGGTACACTGTGCACAGCACGGAGCTGAGGACATCCCAGAAGAGACAGACAGACCACAGACGGGCGGCGGGACAACACTGAGCCCATCTGGAAGAACAACAACACCCAGCACCCAACACACTGCCCAGAAATCATATAGGACAGGCAGGCAGGAGAACTACAACTCCCGGCATGCCACACCCTGCAAACTCAGGAATGTGGCGGCAGCTGCATGGAGGCAGACACACAGTACAGCCGCCATTATCATCATACACAGCGCCAGCCACAGCCTCAGTCCTCATGCACCCCGTCCTTCTTTCCTCTGTCCCTCCTGCTGCTCCTGTCCTCCTGCACCTCCGTCCTCCTCTCCTCTGCCCCTCCTGCTGCTCCTCTATCCTCCTGCACCCCGTCCTCCTCTCCTGTCCCTCCTGCTGCTCCTCTTGCACCCCCGTCCTCCTCTCCTTTGTCCCTCCTGCTGCTCCTCTGTCCTTCTGCACCCCAGTCCTCCTCTCCTCTGTCCCTCCTGCTGCTCCTCTTTCCTCTCCTCCTGTCCCCTTGTTTCTGGCCCCCTGCCCCTCTGTCCTCTTCTTCTCTGTCCCCCTGTTTCTGTCCTTCTGCCCCTCTGTTCCCCTGTTTCTGTCCTCTTCTCCTAGGACCCCTGCTCCTTTCTCCTCTTCTCCTCTGTCCCTTGCACAGTTCCCTCACACTTTCCTCACCTGGTGCTGGCTGCAGACATTGGCAGGCTCCCTCTGAGCACAGTGATGCGCCAGCCGCACCATCCTCCAGTGCCTCCAGCCGGCTGCTTCCCTGTCTCCCTGAGTCTGGAGTGGGCGGCTGGGTGCAGGAGCCGCCAGAGCCGCCAGTACCGCCGGCGCCATCAGCGCAGCACTTGGGCACACGGGAGAGGAGGGAACAGAGCGGGAACTTCAAGTTTCCCCTCCATTGCGGGCCCCTCCTTCTCCCTCGTCTCTTCCGGGTCTTCACTGAGGTGGGTGGGCGGGAAGGCAGGCGGGGCGGCCCTGATGATGAAGGGAAGGTGGGGGGGGGTATGGGGGCGGGGCTTGCGACCCGACTGGCCCGGAGCTGGAAAAAAAAAAAAAAAAAGAACACGCTGAGACGCCGCCCCCTATGAGAATGGCCCCGACCTAGGCACGTGCCTACGAGTGCCTAATGGGAAATACGGCCCTGGCTATGTGCCATTCGGTTTCCATCTGTTCGGGAGGATCCAGGAGAATTCAGATTTTTCTCCCGGACACAAAAATGTTGCAAGCAACGTTTTTGTGTGCGGGGGAAAAATTGGACAAAATTGGATCTTCTTGGATCCTGCTGGATCCGAAACGATTCGGCGCCCCCTTACATGGGGGTCTATGGCACCAAATCGCGCCGCATCCAACATAAAATCGGATGCGGGTCACGGATGGCGGGAGCTGAAGTTTAGCTGTCCCCTGCACTGATTTCAGGACCACAGCTAGCAGGGATCTTGAAATTTGTGCAGCTGCGGCTGCGAACAGAGGCATCCGGCTGCAAACCGGACAGGAGGGCATATTTGCCCTCCGGTTCTGTTTACAAATCTGGTAAGGGGCTCTCCAATTCACATCGGCCTAAGAGCCACCAACAGTGCAAATTTTCAGGATTTCCATTCTATTACTCCAGTAATAATTAAATCACCTGCACAGGTGATGGTTCCAACATCCTGAAAGTCTTCTGTGTTGGTGGCTCTTGAGGAATGAAGTTGAGGAACA
>JARQOC010000005.1:471112413-471124192 GCA_033576535.1 Allobates femoralis
AGCCCACCACACACAACACCTTCCCAACTCCAGGCCAGAAGGGGGAGTTCTGAAACTCGAGTCCAAGGGGAGGTCCCCTGCTATAAATTCTGGTCTGGGGGCGGGATTAGGCAGTTCAGTTCCGAGGACTTTGAAGAGGTCCCATGGACAGGAGCAGCATAAGGCTCGTCCCGGGACAGAGATTAGCCAGCAAATCCCAGGGAGGACAACCAAACTAAATCTCCAACACGAAGCCGAGAACCAACACACCGATGACAGTTAACAAAACGTTGAGCAGTTCTGAGAAAGATGTAAGCTGTCAACCACCCACACAATCCCAAATCTGCTGCAACCGCTCAACCACAGAATCCACAACCGGACAGGAGAAGGCGCACCCTGCCCTGAAGAAAAATGAGGATGAAAACCAAAATTACAAAAGAAGGGCGAAACCAACATAGCTAAACTTGCCCGATTATTAAGCGCAAACTCGGCCAAAGGCAAAAAGGCAACCTAATCATCCTGATCCGCAGACACAAAACATCGCAAATAAGTCTCCAAAATCTGATTAGTTCTCTCCATCTGACCATTAGACTGTGGATGAAACGCAGAAGAAAAAGACAAAACCACACCCAGCTTAGCACAGAAAGACTTCCAAAACCGAGAAACAAACTGGGCACCCCTGTCAGACACAATATTTTCCGCAATACCATGCAAACGAACAACATGCTAAAAAAATAACGGAACCAAGTCCGAAAAAGAAGGCAATTTAGCCAAAGGAACGAAATGAACCATCTTTGAAAACTGGTCACAAATAACCCAGATAACCGTCATTCCCTGGGAAACAGGAAGGTCCGAAGCAAAATCCATAGAAATTTGCGTCCACAGCAACTCAGGTACAGGTAATGGCAAAAGCAACCAATAGGACGGTAACAACAAGGCTTGGCCCGTGCACAAGTCCCACGGGCCTGCACAAAAGAACGCACATCCCGGACAAAGAGGCCACCAAAAAATCCATTCAAATGGAAAGGGGGAAGGGGGAGGCCGCTCCACTGCTCATTAACCTCCTGGATTCCCACACCTGGTGTGGCAGCTTGGCAACTGCCCAAGAAGCAAATGTGAAGTAGAAAACACCAGTGCTTATCTTCTTAATTCTCTGTATTATTTGAAGATTATAATAAAATCATTCAGCGTGCTAGCTGGGCACTAGACGCGTTTCGGAAGAACAACTTCCTTAATCATTAGCCAAAAGTGTGCCACAAAATATCAAAAAACCATTCACTCATCTTGCAAAGCTCTCCACAGAGCAGAAGAAACCAGAAAAATGTGAGCTCCTCCAGGACCAAAAGAGAACTGTCAAGGAATGATCCACTTCCAACCATTATATGCTCCAAGAACCAGATTGATAATTCCCATCACCTGTGAAGCCCACACAGTCAGCTGCATCACCAGCAACAACCACCTAAGGGAGCTCCAATGAATTCACAACACAGGACCCACTAAGAGTAGCGCAACAGGGAGGCCTCAGAACTCACCAGGTGAGGAGAACCCCAACTTGCTTTCAGGCACCCGGGCTCCAACATCTCTTGTGTCATCGCCATTGGACTCGGTGGTGGTGTTCTGCCGGCGCTGGGAGCATGGTTCCTTCGGCTGGTGGTGCTGGTGATAAGAGGACCGACACTGCAAGGACGAATAGCAGTGGATCCCCAAATACATGCGTGAAAAACTTGTTGCATCATTTCCAAGGAAGACTCATAGCTGTACTAGCTCAAAAGGTTGACATGTGATATTTCAGTTTTTCTTTTTTAATAAATTTGCAAAAATGTCTACATTTCTGGGTTTTTAAGTCAAGATGAGGTGCAGAGTCTACATTAATGAGAAAAAAATGAAACAAAGAATGAAAAATTTAAAGGGTCTGATTACTTTCCACTGTATGTACAAGTGTAAGCAGTTAACTCTAGTTTACCTAGTGGTAGGGGCAGAAATCTAGCAAGTTAAAAGATTTGGGATTCTGTATTGCAAAAACAAAGCTCTAACCACTAAAAAGATATGTCAGCCCAAAAATCTAATGGTATTGTAAGGGTCGATATTAAGTTTTACCCCATTACTCCAGGGCGAGTTTCCATTTTCTTTTTTCTTTTTTCCTCACCTTCTTCCAAGAGCTAACATAGATTATCATCGGAGGGTATGTTTGGGGTTACAAAATGGGAAAATGAGGGTTGTTTGTGTATCTTTGTTCAAATGAAGGATTTTCCCATGTCTGTCGTTTTTAATTATTTACTTATATGATTGATTATGGGTGGGTCTCATTGAAGCCGAAAATTATGAGTCTGGGCTAAATGACAGCTATCAATGCTCATCTATCACTAAACACATCTATCATCCCTATGCCACCGTATCAGGGCACCGGGAAGAGCCGGAGTAAAGCACCCAGAATTGGATGCATCAATTTCTGGGGCAGCTACAGCTGCTATTCTGTAGATTGCTGGCCTAATAACTAAGTGTCTCACCACGTTGACAATACCAGCCCCCGGCTGCCTGGTTTTTCCCTTGGTTGACAATCAAATATAGGGCAGAGCCAACACACTTTTATTTTTTTTAATTATTTATTTAAACAATTACTGTATTTTTGATTGCTAGCCAAGGAAAAAATCAGGTAGTTGGAGGTGGCAGCCCATAGCTGGCTGCTTTGTCTGCCCAGAGAATCAAAACTATGGGGGACCTCTATGCAAAATGTTTGCAATTATTTATTGACTTTTACACACCCTGTGATGGAAGGTTTGTTGCCAATGACAACCAATCACATACACCGGCACAATGGGTGAGGGTGCAACAGCCAATCACAGACTCTATCACAGGGAGTGGGAGTCTGTGATTAGCTGTTGGAGGTAGAGTTCAGTGAATAAACCGAAGGTACAATCATGTGATCTTTGTTAAGTACTGAATAATGCTGCTGTTTTAATAACTATTTATCCTTCTTTTTATAGTTCCCCAGCCGAACCAGAACTACAACACAGACTTTTCAGGGAAGTCCATGTTTGGGTCCGGGCTCAAACTCTAGGTGTTTGGTATGGACCCCAAGTTTTACAGTTTGGGTTCACCCATCACTAGTCATTGCTCAATTTGGGAATTTGATAAAATAACCTTTTATTTTGTGGTCCGTTCTTCTGTCTTTCCAGTCCAAAATGCTGACGGTTCCTATTGTCCTTGTTTCGCTCTTCCCCAGATGTTTATTAAAATTCCTCTGTGTGATTTTTCCTATCAAACCTGGGTTGGGTCATATATGTTCACCTTTCACTGCACATCTTTGCATGGTATATCTCTAGGTGGATTTGCTTCAGAAGTTCCAGCCTTATCAGGTTAAGGATTTACCATTTGGTAAGCACACTTGGTTACTGCCTTGGTTTGTTTTACTTCTCAGCCCTATTTGATTTAGCAATTAGGGAGATAGGTCTGAGGAACTGTTAGTTGTGTGGCTAGGGTCTTCCTAGTCTGTACAGAGATCTGAGTGCGAGCACATCTTCTCCTTGTAGAAGACCCTTTTCCTTTTTCCATTACTCTGTGTGTGAGTGTGTGCATGTTCATAACAATAGAGTTGAGGGGCACAGATGAAACTATTAGCCAGAGCTGCCCTTTACACTTAGCGTCAATCTCTGCTGGGACAGGGTGATCACAGATCACTCCTGCAGGTGAGTCAGCAGCTTCTAGTGATGTCACATTGAGAGAGCAGAGGCTTCTCTTCCACTCTGCATTGTTAATGGAGCATGACTGCTGACATCATGCTGATTGACAGCTGGCTCTCCGCTGCCTAACTGCAGGTAGCTTGATGTCAAACAGGATGAAATCAGCAGTCAAATCTCATCAATAGCAGCAATAGAGAGGTAGAGCTGCTCTGTTGATATGGAATAGCTAAAGTGCCATTAACAGAAGTTGGTGACTGCTCTGAGCAAGTGCTGAGTAGAACAGGGAGATAGTTAGCAACTACCTGCCTGTAATTTTTTAGCCCCCTAGTAAAAGAAAATAGTCCTAGATAAATCCTTTAAATTCACAATTATAGCAGTCACAAGGACAATCATTTCTTTGTTTAAAGAGAAACTAAACTTCTGACAGGTTTTAAAGTGTAAATGTACTTTCATTAAAAAAAACAAACAAAAAAAAAACAATACTGCACTGGCTGTTAATGATGATGGGTCACATGGCAGCTAATATAATGATTTTTTGTGCAATATTACTTATTTTCTCACATTTTTCTGTGCTCTTTTAAAAACGTTCATTTTATGGATGTGCGAGCATGTCCAGCATCTGCCAGCATAGTTTGTGCATTTCCATAGCGTCTGAGAGTTGGCTGATAGGAAGGTGTGGGGAGCCAGCAGACAAGGGGTTAACAGAGATTGCAACTGAGCTGTGTGGCGCCAGGTGACAGATCTTTCCTTGGCACACGTTTCTGAGGATTTTGCACTGATTTTGACCTTCTGACATTGCTTAGCAACTGTGATGTAGACTGAGATAATCTGATACATTGCTTCCTCACCAGTTGCAGTCAGGAGTATAGGCCACATCCTCTTCCCTTATATGGTTACATGCCCGTATTCAATGTGAAGACAGAACTGACTGATAATAAACATATATCTGCTTCAAACAGAGTGTAGTGGGGACACCTTGTGGAAGGTTTATCAATAGTTTTCAATCAGAAATTTCTTATGAAGTATATTTGAACGTTTATTAAATCACTTGCTCTACATTATTCTTAAGTAAAAATTTAAACAGCAGTTGTGCTTTAAATATTTTTTATGAACCAAAACTGAAAAGCCGCACTCCTTGATTTCTCTAGCTTGTTCACACCGGAACATCGCCTTTTGCACATCTGAATGGCCCAATAAAGGCTGAAATTTTTCACAGAATCAAAGAGTGCAGCTTTCCTTTTTTGGTTCGTATACGTATTTTGGCAACTGAACATTGCTTGGAGAGATATTGCACCTGATTGTTCTGTTTCTGTGCTGCTCTTATTTTCTTGTTACATTAAATATTTTTAAGATCTTTTAATTGCACTGATCCCTCAAATAACTTTTGATAAGTGTTCAGTTCAGGCAGGGCTGCCACTAGGCCCCTTACTGCCAAAATGTTGGGCCCCCTGAGACTCCGCCAGCGTCCATCCACCCACCTCCGCCTCCACCCATGCTCTGCCTCCACCCAAACATACATTATATTTATAGTGAAAAATTGGAACAGCACCAAAAATGACCTCAATTTGTGTGCAAAGCTTTCCTAACCAGCAAACCAGATGGTTCCTTACAATAGGGTAAAAAAAGGAAAAACAGCACAAAAGAAGAAAGAGTCAACTTTATTGCCCAATACGTGGCCACACATTGGGCAATAAAGTTCACTTTTTTAAATATTTTTGTGTTTTTCCTTTTTTACACTCTTTCTCTATGATATATTACACACACACTTGAAACTGCTGTGGGCTGAATACACAATAGCTGTATAAACAATAGAGAATACACAGTAGAGACGACTGCTAGCTGTATACACAATAGAGATGGCTGTGGGCTGTATAGTCAATGGAGACGGCTTCTGGCTATACACACAGTAGAGAATACACAATAGAGACTGCTGCTGGCTGTACACAATAGAGATTACATGATAGAGACTACTGCTGGCCGTATACACAATGGAGATGGCTGCGGGACAAATGCACAATGGAGACGGCTGCTGGCTGTACACAACACAATTGACACTGCCGTGGCCTGGTCACATACACAATGGAGATGGCTGCAGGACAAATGCACAATAGAGATGGCTGCGTATATATAATATTAATATATGACTCCGTAGCGCCCATCAGCCACACACAGGTTATCTGATACGAGAACCACACAGTGCAGAATGTATGAGGCTCTCTGAGCCTCTGACCTCAAGGCCACATTGTCAGACATCAACATACACTCACACACTGCTGCAGAACTTGCTGAAATTGTTATACACTGCTGCAGAACCTCTTGAGAATTTAATAAACTGCTGCAAAACCTCCTGAAATTCTTATACACTGCTGCTGAATCCGTTGAAATTTACACACATTGCTGCAAAAACTCTTGGAATGCTTTTACACTGCTGCACAACCACTGCAGATGCAGATGCCCGAGAGCTGCAGCCCATCCTCATCCCGCGTCCCCCATGTCCTGGCGGTGGGGGGTTAGCTCATGCTCCGGCAGCTCTCAGCAGTAGTTAGCAGGCTCCATACAGGAATGACCGGGCTCCGGCAGGGCAGACAGGCGGCAGGGCAGGAAGGCACAGACACAGGATGGAGCGCACTGACCTCGCCCACACCTCGGTCATCAGCTTAGGTGGCGTGGATTGGACAGACTCAATGCCCGCTCAAGTGTGAGGGGGCGGGGCCGGCGGTGATTGATTTGACAGGAAAGGGGGTTCCTGTGCAAGATATGAGGGGGCGGGGCCTGGAGATCAGGGCCCGCCCCCTCACATCTTGCCACGGGCCCCCCTTTTCCTGTCAAACACACCGGGCCCCTTACAGTGTAAGCCCTGTAAGGCCCTGATGGCGGCCCTGAGTTCAGGTGGTGCATGAATCTCTACTCTGTGGACTGCTTTCCTGCCTCATGAGCATTGTACTTCTCAGTGATCTTTGAGTCATTGGGTGGGGGGCCTCAAGGCCTTGTCCCCCATCATTATGCATGCATTTAAAAGGCTGAAAAAATATGAAAAATGGTCACAAGTTTTGTAATTGCCTAGTTTTCTACCAGCTTCTCATCCACTGACAATATTGATTAGGCAGAAATGGTTCATTTGTTTTAATAATAAACAACTTTTTATTACTGATGTATGCTAAACTAAAAAAATGGCCAAAATACTGTGTGTGCACAGATATTGATATATTCCTATAAACTAACAACAAACATCTGGCCACAGAGTTTTTGGCTTTGAAATAAATACCAGAATAAAATGCTAGTCTGCATAATTCTGTGTGAATCTGGCCTAACCTTATACATTCCATTAGTGTTTCTGAGTCCCTCTGGGTCAACTGAAATTCATAGTTATAGGCGTATGTACATTTTCAGCTCATTTTCTTAGTAAGTGCTATTTATAGGATTCATTGTTCCCTAACCACAGATTTTCTGTAATTCCTTTGAAGGACACCAATTTTGTCCAGCCTTGCTTCATTCAGCAAAACTAGCAGGTGCAAACTGCAAAACATTAAGGCTATTTCACATCAAATGCGCCTGTGCGCTTGGCTGCCCTGCCTGCCCTGGGCCAGCGCAAATGCAAGCGCAGGTGCATTTAGGGGCAGCTGCAGCCAAGCGCATAGGCACATGGATGCACCGCTCCTGCACTCGCCTGCGCTTGGTGCCCCATTACCTTCTATAGCTGGGTGCAGCCGAGTGCAGAAGCCGACATCCCGGAAGCGCAAGTGAAAGTGTCTGATGTCATCAAGCATGCGCTTATCAGACGCACCCGAAACAATGCATTAGGATTTCGGGTGCGTCTGACAAAGCACATGAGCGATGACATCAGACACTTCGCACTTGCACTTCCGGGATGTCGGCTTCTGCACTCGGCTGCGCCCGGCCATAAAAGGTATGGGGCACCGAGAGCAAGCAAGCGCAGGAGCTGTGCATCCATGCACCTATGCGCTTGGCTGAATCTGCCCCTACATACACCTGCGCTTGCATTTGCGCTAGTGCAGGGCACGCAGGGCAGCCAAGCGCAGAGACGCATTCATGTGAAAAGGGCCTAATACAGGGTTTGTTTTTTCAAATTGATTAAAGTTAAGACAATAATAAAAAAGGCAATTAACTCATAGAGTGTAGTTATTATTTTCCTGGATACTGAATCATCCAAGCGACCTAACAAAATGAAATGGCTGATTCTACAACCACTGGCAAAAATTATTGAATCACCGGGCTCGGAGGATGTTCATTCAGTTGTTTAATGTTGTAGATAAAAAGTAGATCACAGACATGGCACAAAACTAAAGTCATTTCAAATGGCAACTTTTTGGCTTTAAGAAACACTATAAGAAATCAAGATAAAAAATGTGGTAGTCAGTAAGGGTACCTTTACACGCCGCTACAACATGGTAGAAAACAACCGAGTGCTTCACGTGCACGAGCACACACGAACGGTTACAAACGGTACCCGCACGTCTATACACGCCGCTATAAGTGCTTTACAGAAGGTTGAATCTATCTCTGCATGCACCGCCGGGTGCCTAAAGTTACCTTCTGAAAAGCACCTTCCCTCATTTACACGCCACTACAGAGGGTAATATGGGAGGACCTGGTGCAGCAGGAACAACACATAGGCGTGCCAGAATTGTGGATTACGAGAATTTCGTACGCTGATAGGACAACGCAATAGCATCATGATTGGCCAGCCATCGCAGGAGGCTGACTAATACATGACGCTCGAGCAATTGTGTAGTGTGACAGGTCAGCTCCTTAAATATGCCGCCCTATGCAGCGACTACCAATCGTAATGTAGGAGCTTCCTCCAATGATCGCTGATGGGGCGCGGTATCCCGGAGCCTGTGTCACGCCCCAGGTAGATAGCAAGGTGTCGAAACAACCCTCTTGTTCCTTATTTACACGCCGCTACAGGCCGCTACCATCAGGTTGAAATCAACCTGTTTTAGAGCTCTGCATACATTACATTATATTGCATATTAGACAAACTCTCTTTATTTTTATTTACTGGTCCGTGGGCTGTAATGATCCATTTGTTGGTGATCTATAGAAGTGCTGTTTGGGGAGCTGTGAAAATCCTGTTGTCATCTTATACATCTGAGTGTCTTGCTGTGATTTAGTATCTTTGATTTACCTGTTGTTCTTTTTGTGTAGGGTTTTAAAGTGTAAATGTCATTTAATTGAGAAAAAAACAATACTGAAATGGTTGTTAATGATGGGTCACATGTCAGCTAAGATATAGCTTTTTTGTGCCATATGACTTATTTTCTCTTATTTTTCTGTGCTCTTTTAAAAACTGCATATTATGGCTGTGTGTGAGTGGCCAGCATCTGCAGCACTGTGTGTGTATTTCCACAACTTCTGGGAACAGGCAAACAGGGAGCAGTTTGATGTGCCAGCAGAGAAAGGGACTGAGCTGTGTGGAGCCAGATGACAGTTTACACTGATCCTAATACTGCTTAGCAACTGTGCTGTAGGCTGTGGTAATCTGATACATTGTCACCTCATGAACTGCAGTCAGCAGTGTAAGCTACCTGCCCTTTACCTTATATGGTTAGATGCCCCATATTCAGTGTGAAGGTGGATCTGAGTGAGAATAAATATGTTTGCTTCCCACACAGTTTAGTTAGGACACCTTGTGGAAGGTTTATGAATGGTTTTCAAAGAGATTTCATTAATAAAGTATAATTGAAAATGTATTATAATCACTTGCTCCACATTATTATTAAATAACAATTTAAACAGCAGTTACGCTTTAACACTCATGTCCTGTCCTCCTGGGTGAGGGAGAGGGGGTATTAGACCAGGGCTGGCTGGGAGCAGGGCAAGAGTGGCGCTCAGACATATTCACTATCATTGGTAACTCTGGGATAAGGGACAGTTAGGGCACCTCTAGCCTGAAGGTCAATCTAGGAGACCTGGTCCCCCTGTTATTCCTTACTACTCCGTGAAAATATTGGAGGGTTTGGCTACTACCATTAAGGCCGCTTTACATGTCCCAATATCGTTACAATATTGTATACAACGGCACGGGAGTGCGCACGTTTTTGGCACTAGTCCAAAATCGCAGAGGAGATGTTACACAGGGAGATATCGGCAGGCAACGCAACTGCAATGTCTACGCCCCCTCCTTCACACTGTTTGCGAGCGACCAAGGGAACAACCATTTAACATGGGAGTGAATAGGGGAAGTTGCGCTCCAAATCGTAGTTGCGCTGTCACACAGCACGATCCTGCAAGATCGTCAAGCCAATATTGGCCAGATGGAGAGCCTGCACAATTCCCAAACGATATCGTTTTGGCATCGTTCTTGCGTCGCATTGCACATTTACACCACACAACGCACGAATGATATTGGCGGGAACGCCCGAACCACGTGACTTTTTATCGTTGTTTGGCAACGATTCGTGCCGTGTAAAGCAGCCTTTAGTCTAATTTATATATGGAAGTCTTTGGACTCAAGACACAACCAGAATCTTTTCTGCCTCTCTGAAAATTAAGGTTTTGAATTAAATCTGAAATGACACAAGATTGGCTTGTTCAAGTAGAACATTAGAGAAGAGACAGACAAAAACTTTATTTGATCTATTCATTATTGATATATTAAAGTAGATTGGTTCTTCCCATATATATTTTTGCGGATTACTTAATTTTATTTACACCGATGAACAAAAGGTATCATGTGTTGAGCTTTTGACTTTCAGGCTAAATATCTCACCATCCTCTACAGCAGGGGTTGGCAACTCCGGGCCTCGAGGGCCGTACACAGTGCAGGTTTTCTGTATATCCTTAGCATTTGACAGTTGGTAATTAAGGGTATGTGCGCACTGGTCGGGTTAGGGCCGGATTAGGTGTGTAAAACCGCCGGTCGTTTACATAAATTTCATGTAAAATTTATGTTAATCCAAACCAGCGTTTGGATTGAACATAGAAACCTATGTAAACCGACACCCGCTGTGCACACAGCGGCGGTTTTACACATGCTCATCCGTTGCTAACCCGCTGGGTTCCCAGCGGGTTAGCAAAGAATGAGCTTGTTCTATAATCCGGCCGATTCTGCCCAGCGGTCTGCAAGCAGAAATCATGTGCTGCTTCCAGCCGCTGCAGAACGGCCGGCGCTAACCCGCACGTCACCCGCCCTTCTCCCGCCGACACATACCCGACAGGAAGCGGGTGGACGGCTCCGAGCTTCCTGTCGGGTCCTCGCCCAGCCGCCGCCGCCATCATAACCCGCCACACGTGCGCACATACCCTTAATGTCCTGCACAGGTGATGATTCCAACTGTCAAATGCTAAGAATATCCAGAAAACCTGCACTGTGTGCGGCCCTTGAGGCCTGGAGCTGCCCACCCCTGCTCTACAGCTTTGTACAGGAGACTACCTTTATGTTAGAGACAATCATCTTGGCTGTCTCAGTCATTAATTTGACTTGCAACTATTTAGCACATGATTAGTTATGCAGATTCTTGTCATGTCACTACATTGTTACTGTTTTGCTCCTAAAAATAAAAATTTAATGTTTATAATTGTGTTAGTATTTTGTGAATGCACCTTTTGTCTTTCAAACACTTTCCTGAATCCTTTTAGACATGCTCTTCATCAGATTCCTGCATGACTCGACCAAAATCTCATCCCAGGTCTCTTTTACATGTTACCAATGTCAGTGTATAGAGGTCGACTCACTTGGGTATGTATACAGGTACAAGTGTTCAACTGGATTGAGGTGTGGGGACTGTTGGAACCAATCCAGGACCTCTATTTCATTATCAATATTATTATTATTATTATTATTATTATTTATTTATAGAGCACCATTGAATCCATGGTGCTGTACATGAGAAGGGGTTACATACTGTACATACAAGTTAAAAATACAATGAACAAACTAACAGTGACAGACTGGTATAGAGGGGAGAGAGGACCCTGCCATTGCGGGCTTACATTCTACAGGGCAATGGAAAGGGAACAGTAGGTTGGGTCTGCTCTGGTGGTGGTGGAGTGCCGGGTCCAGTGGTGGTGGAGTGCCAGGTCCAGTGGTGGTGAGGTGGCACCATTGTAGGCTGTAGGCTGTTCTGAAGAGATGGGTTTTCAGGTTCCGCTTGAAG
>JARQOC010000005.1:471124292-471151252 GCA_033576535.1 Allobates femoralis
TGACAACCTCGGGCTCACCCATAGCCTTGTCTCTCGCCCTCTGTTCCAGCTCCGGGTCGCTGGACTCCCTCTGCCCAGCCCGCCGGGTCAACTTGGTGCGGACATGTGCACTCCAGCGCCTAAAGTTTCAGTCCAGGGTCTCGTTGAGCTGCGTCTGCAAGTCTCTTAGGAAGGCCTCCCAGAACGCATCATCGTCACCGGGGGACAGGAGTGAAGACGCACCCTGCTCCACGGTGCCAGGGCTCCTCACTTCTTCCACCTCGCGGGCCGGCTTTTCGTAGCTGCTTGCCGCCATTTTCACAGAAATGTGGACCACATCTGTGCCTCGCCTTTGTCGTCTATCTATTGCCGCACCCAAACTCCGTCTGACAGAGACACTATTACCTCTGGTCCCTTTGCTTCTCGGTGGCACTCTCCATTTTGGTGCCTCTTGGTGCCTCTGTATTTTGTATTTTATATTGTTCACAACTGTTGGCATATTTGCTTGAATTGGACGGGGTGTGTAACCCCCCAAAAAATCTGACGTAAAGTGCAAAGTGTTATGTGCAATATGTGTTCTGTGGTGCTAGGGTGAAACCAGGAACTTTGCTTGATGACTGGTTATTTGCAATTTCCTGATACTTGTATATAACCCTAAAAACAACAGTTTATGTACATGTTTTAATGTAACAATTTGCATACACTGATCCTTAACACCCCCAAAAGGAGGATTGTACCTTGGGTGATCCTTTTATGTTGTAAATAGCTACATGCTGTGGGCTTTTAAAAATGTGTATGTTGGGGGGGTTCTCCTACTGTTTTTACTTGTCTTGTCACACTTTTTGACATTAATTAATTAATAAATGGATATTTTTTTGTGCAAATGATTCCCTTGTTTCTCCTATTATTTATTGATGTTTTGGGAGAGTATGCAAAACCCCTAACAGGTGGGAATATACCACCAGGGATATATTGATTGAGATGCCATACATGGAATTGATATTAACCCTAATGGCCACTTTACACGCGGCAACAGGTAGATAGAAAACGGCAGGTGTCGGAGACAATTGTACCTTTTACCTTCAAAACACCTTGCAGATACCTGATTTACACGCAGCCACTTCAAGGTATTTTGAAGGTAAAAGGTACAATTGTCTCCGACACCTGCCGTTTTCTATCTACCTGTTGCCGCGTGTAAAGTGGCCATAAGAGGGGTGCAGTACCTATGTGGGGACTGGTTCCGCAGGGGCACCACACAATACTCTATTAAGCCGGTATGGGTGCATAGAGTCATACCCCACCGATCTAATAAAAATAGCCTATCCTAAGACAGACCATTCATGTCAAAGTGTTTTCCATATATACAGTGCAACCAGATAGATGTAATTTTACCTAATATTCTGAATTATCAGAGCAGAAATCAAAGGCATTTCTTTCTCATACACTCCATGGCCTGACTGCAGTACAGTGTTGCTTGCTAACAATGCAGATCCAATGAGACCCTCATTTGGGTACTGGACCAACCAGAACTAGATTTATCTGTAGTATTTTTTGATAATACTTTTCTATTTTAAATGTTCTACAAAGGAAAACAATTGATAGAAATAATCTGATATAAGAACAGTGTTATACTATAATAAATCTGTCATCAGGCCAGTCTGGTCAGGATGATGCAGGTGTTGACATGAATTCATCATGTGGCCTCTGCATTGTTCCGCTTACACTGTCAGCATCGCTCACCTTCATTACTTCCATTCTTTCTAACAGTACAAAGGTTACTGATTATTTTTTCTTAAATGTCCAAATGAACTAATAAACTGGTGTCTGATTAATGTCTGCTTCCATTACAACACACAGACAATGTCACCAGTCTGCTCTTTTCACGTTATGTCTCTCAGTGTCCCCAGAATCTTTCTCTACAGCAATAATGTCCCGACCTTTAAGGCGCCAGAACATTTACTTTATTTCTTCCTGTCTTATGAGTGTCTTGCCTTTTATTGATTAAAAGCTTGCTGGTGTCAATGCAAACATAATTGGGTTCTTTATGGTGTGACAGTGTATATCTTCACACTAATTAACTCCCAAATTAACATGTCACTGAGCTCTGACATTCTGCAATTTATTCAGAGGTAACTTTGGCAGTGTTTATGAGGATTAAGCAAAGCCAGACAGGGAAAGACAAAGTAAGTGCAGGTTGTGTAGCTACATATGGGCCTGAATGTGAGAACCAAGGTGTTCATTGAGAATTCAGCGGGTCACAAACTGAGGCAAAGTCCGAAATCGAATTACTAACAGTTTCTTTACTCAAGGGATAAGGGAAAGAGGGTAGGATGATGACTACATACATATATATATATATATATATATATATAAAAAGAGAAAATGGAACAGCACAATAATATACTCATCCGCGGTGCAAGTCCTGTGTATTAGTGTCCAAACCAATTCAAATAAATCAAGGAAAACAGGCAGCACTCCAGTTCAGGTGAATAAAGGGTCTGTTTTTTATTCAGAGCCCATGTGGCACGACGTTTCGGTGCACTAGGCACCTTTCTCAAGTACTTGAGAAAGGTGCCTAGTGCACCGAAACGTCGTGCCACATGGGCTCTGAATAAAAAACAGACCCTTTATTCACCTGAACTGGAGTGCTGCCTGTTTTCCTTGATTTATATATATATATATATATATATATATATATATATATATATATATATATATATAGTCAATATGAATATATATTAATATATATTTAAACACTGTCCACTTTTTACATGAGAGAGATTCACACACATCCAGTCCAGAGGAGCGGGATCAAAGAGCTAGCTCCAAGGACTCTCCCAGATGTTTCACGGACTTATGGAACAATTTACTTATCACAAACGACAACTGTACCCAACGATGTCACACCGATACCAGTCCACTGGAAATTATATGGTTACATAGCAGAGGGAGACTCTGTAACAGCACTATGATTCACACAGAAGTCTCCTTCCAGGCGAATGGTAATCTGCGGCTTCTTTTAAAGGATTTTTCTGCATCTGAGTGAAACTATTTAATTAGCAACCAAGAGTTGTTGGTGATTAAGATGGTTTGGAGGAGAATTACTTTTTGAAAGAGGAGTTCATCCCGTTGTCATCTATACCAACCCCAAGAACCTGGCCCATTTGCTGTCTGCTCAGAGGCTGAATCATCGCCAAGCCAGCTGGTCAGTATTTTTTTGGCCACTTTGACTTTGTTTTCCATTTCCGTCCGGCAGACAAAAATGTCTCTCTAGGTACGTTTTGCTACTTTCTAAGTACTTTTTGTCTGTTAATCAAGAGGAAGAGCCTCAACACATCATTGAGCCCCCAATGTGCTCAATATGGTTCCAAGCTTACCTCAAGACCTTCGTTGCTGAGGTGGACAGGAGGATAGTGCTACAGTGGGGTGATTTTTCTAAGCTTGCAGGTCACACCGGACAAAGGAAGATGACTCTTCTCATCTCACAGCATTTCTGGTCGCCAAGCCTGCACAAAGACATTGTAGATTTCATTTTCTGCCTGCCTTTCATATGCTTTATGCAATAAGACCCCTAAGAAGCTTCCTTCTGGGTGACATATACCTCTACCTATGCCGTCTGCTCCCTTGCAGCATATTGTGATAGACTTCATCACAGACTTTCAAGTGTCCTGCGGTTGCTTCGTCATCTGGGTGACAGTAGATAATTTTTCGAAATTGGCCCACTTTACTCCTTTGTCTGGTCTTCCATCTGCTCCAGTACGCACTAAGAACATGACCAGCATATCTTGCGCCTGCACGGTCTCCACTTCACATCATATCTGACAGAGACATCCAATTTACTTCCTATTTCTTGAATGCTACCTGAAAACTGGTAAATGTAACCTTGGACTTCTCCTATGCTTACCATCCTCAGTCTAAAGGCCAGTTGGAGTGGGTAAACCAGATCCTTTCTATGTTCCTGCAGCATTACACTAATGCGCACCATAACATTTAGGTCAAGTTGTTACTGTGGGCAGAATTCTCTCACAATAACAATGTCAGCAAGTCTTTGGTGAAATAACCATTTTAATTATCTATGGCCAATACCCCAACATCCCTTTCCCATTGTCTACAGCTTCTGCCATTCCTGCGGTCAACATTCTCTCCAAAGAATTCCCTCTGTTTTAGGAGGACACCGAGTCCATTCTCGAAAAGCCATCCGAGTGAGTGAAGAGACATGCGGACAAAAGGTGGTTGGAACCTTTGTGCTTTCATCCAGGAGATAAGGTGTTGCTCTCTTCTAAATACATCTGCCTGGAGATTCCCTCCTACAAGCTGGGGCCTTGCTATATTGGTCCCTTTGAAGTCATTGGCTGCATCAATGATATCTCCTATAAGCTGAAGCTTCCTGACTCTCTCTGTGTTCCCAACTTCTTTCATGTATCTCTCCTCAAGCCTGTGGTTGTGATCCACTTCTTCAAGAATACTGGTACCCTGCCCTCGGCAGTCAGTGTGAAAGACATCTTCGAATTAAAAAACATCCTGGCCACAAAGAAAGTTAGAGGTAAGATTTTATTCCTAACTGATTATAAAGGTTTTGGTCCTTAGGAGAGACTGTGGGAGGCCAGGGACAATATTAATTCCTTTCTGGTCTAGGAAAAAGAGGGTAGTTAAGGGGGTACTGTAATGCTAGTGCCAACGACTCTGCAGCAGGGTTGCCGGTGCACTCTCTGTTGTCTGTCCTGCGGTGTCTGTGTGACGCCCAGCAGGGCCATGGGGTAACCAGGCCGTAACCAGGCTGGTGATTGCTTAGGAGGTCACAGAGGCGGTGACCTAGCTCCTTGGTCCTGGGCGTGCAGAAAAAGGGGATTATTTACAAGGGATAAGTTTGTGATGCCACCTGTGGTTATTCTAGGCAGGGTGACCAGTGCTTTTATGGGTCCTCTGGGACGGTGGAATGGCAGACTAGATGGTATCGCTCTCCACAGGTTCAGTGTGGACCCAGGGGTAATGGTAAAAGTCTATGGAGATGGTAATGGTGTCATGGGGAATAACTGGAGAAGACCAGTGTTGTGGTTCTTTATCTTTACTTGGTGATCACTCAAGTCCACCCAGCCGGGTGCTGTACTCCTCCATGGCGCAGCCTGGCCAGCTCGCAGTTGATATGGGGCCACCTCACCAAGACACCTCTCCTCTCCTGCCCGGCATCTTCATACGACAGGGTCCAAATCTAGTGGCTGCGGGCCTTGTCGGGTGACTTCAAGATGTCCCCTGGCCCTGTATGGCCACCATCTTTTGGAATATCCAGGGTTGTGGCTGCTGCCCTTGCAAGCCAGCAGCCTCCGGTTTTCCTAGCTAAGGCTTGCAGTCCTTTCACTAGATCGGGTCTGGTCCCCTCTGCGACCTGTCCCTCTGCCCAATCTCTAACTCTCTCTCTTCTTTTGTACCTAGCCCCTCTACCTACTTCCTCCTCCAGCCTGCAGATGGGGCCCTTCCTCAAAAGGGTCAGCCCAGATCCCCTGGCCTGGAGTTGGATGGTGTTGGGTGTAAGTGAATGTGTCTTGGCCTGGCAACCCCTCTCACCTGAGAGCGATAGCACCACCTCTGTGGAATAGGTGCAATGTTACTGTGGCGACCAGTTCACAGGGGCGCCACCTCTGTCCTGGTTCTTTCTCCTGCTTCTTGCTCCCAGGGCCTGTGTATGCTGCTTAGGATGCGAGCATGCATACTCTCTGTCTCCTAAAGGGGTAGCACGCACACTCTGTACGTATCCTAAGCCAATAGCTGTAGGACACTAGGTATTTAAGGCAGAGTTGCAATGTGTTCATTACTTATGTTCCAGTACCGGCCAGTACCAGCTGTACCCGCCAGTACTTTCTGTCCCCTCCAGTACCTGCTATGCCTGCCAGTACCTGCGAAAACCTGCTGTGCCTACCTGAACCAGCTGTAACTGCCATAACTGCTAGTGCCAGCCTGCCCACTAGCACCAGTCTGCTTTTACCAGTCTTCCAGCCTTTACCAGTCTGCCTGTCTGTTTCAGCTATCATGCCTGCACCTGAGACTGTGCCTGCACTCTCGACCCCTGGGGTTAGTTACTACGAAGCCAATAGTTCGCCTGGAGTGGTACCTGGGTGCTATCTTCCAGCACAAGCAAAACCTCACCATCAGAGGCTCTAGTGATGATAAGGTAGTCATTTAATTACGCCTCTCCAGGGTGAGCCCAGTTCCATGGTGAAGTGGGTCCATACCCACAAGTGTGACAGGGGACATATATCTAACAGGATGGGGAACATACTGTATATACCAAGATGGGGGACAAACAGTTGAAACCAGAAAACAAAAGCAGAGCTGGCATTTGGGGGAGGCAGACTGGGCAGCTGCCCAGGGCCCCCAGGCACAGAGGGGGCCCCTGGTTGTCCATGGTCTGATCTCTGCTCTAACCAGTATTTAGAGGATTCATTACTGGCACTCTGGCAGCCAGCAAGTAGTCAGGAAAGGATGTAGACGGCATGTCTGTACATGCACACCCAACTTCTACCTTGGAGCCTCCAGCTCCACAATGGAGTTTACAGTTCAAATGTCACTCAGCACTGCAGGAGAAGAGGCATATATAACTTCCCCTTTGCTTCTTTTCTCCTGCGGTGCTCTTGCTGGACGCTGTCCTGCCCTGTGTTATTTATAGCTCCATGATTGAAGATCTACAGAGGCAGAAGCCATCATGGTGTATTCAACCCTGCGGTCTGCATCTTCTCCTCTTCTTAGTTTTGGCTGTCCATCCTCAGACAGCGTCAGGACCTTACTGACATAGTGCTGTCAGAACACCCATTGAGAAGTGTTCTCATAGCCATAGGCAACAATACTGCACTGGCCAGTGGTGAGTTTTTTAATGCAGTATCACAACACCAGTCACACACTGCACAAATACACAAATCTCCATTCTCCAATGAAATAAATGTAAAAAAAAGAAAATGTAAGCAACCTCCAGAAACATAAAGTGATATAAAAAAATAAATGATCCCTGCTGTGACTCCTTGGGATCCTACACAGGCCTCTGTGTGGTGTGCGCTGGCAGCAGGTGAGATGACATCACTGTGCGGTGTGCGCTGGCACCAGGTGAGATGACGTCACTGTGCTCTCTGGCCATAGAACTGCTGCATGCTTTAATGGGGCTTGCTCACAAGGGACATTTACACTAATGGCACTTGACTCCATCTAGTTGGATCCGAGTGTGAGCCAAGCGTCAGTCACTGTGATCCAATTCTCTCACATGAGAGGACCTTAACACAAATGCAGAGAAGACGGAGAACTTAATTTCTCCCCCTTCTTTATTGTCTCTGTGTGGGTACATTAGTCCCGACTCAAATAACATCAGTGTACAGTCTGATTTTTTACAATCACCCATTGACTTTTATGGGTGCGTATGGTCCTATTTGCAGAGCTGCTCACAGCACGCTGCCATTGTCTTCTCTTACCAATTCGACATGAGATAAATCGCTGACCGGCACTGCCTCATAGTATAACATTGTGCTGATGGATATTGATAAAACATAGGATAGCCCTTACCGAGTTATACACTAGAGTGAGTGAGCCAGTAACCTGCATCAGTCAAGTGACTTGTGTCTTGTACCATGTGTCATTGTATGTTTTTCTGATGATGCTCTGCTCAACTCACCAGACTGCTGCGTCGGCAGTTTATTACAGGACAAAGAAAAGTCCTGTGGCCAGAAAGCACAATTGCATCATCACTCCTGGTGCCAGCGTACACCACACCGATGCCTGTGCAAGACCCTGATGTGTGACAGCACATATCAATGATTTAAAGCAGGGGTCTCAAACTCAGCTTGGTTGGTGGGCCTCAATAGAAAAAAAGTGATATCGGGGGGCCACATTCATTGTAGGACTAAGTGACATTTTAGCAATACCAGAATTTTTTGCTCAGTGTAATAAAGTACAAATCCTGATCTTCTTCTTGTAGGAATGTCCCCACCCTAATCTCCTTTATGTAGTAATGTCCCCATCCTGGTCCCCTTCTTAAAGGAATGTCTCCATCCTGGTCCCCTTCTTGTAGGAATGTCCCCATCCTGGTCCTCTTCTTGAAATATTGTCCCCATCCTGGTCCTCTTCTTGAAGTATTGTTCCCATCCTGGTCCTCTTCTTGAAGTAATGTCCCCATTCTGGTCCTCTTCTTGAAGTAATGTCCCCATCCTGGTCCTCTTCTTGTAGTAATGCCCCATCCTGGTCCTCATCATATAGTAATGTTTCTACCTTGTCCTCATCATGTAGTAATGTTCCTACCTGGTCCTCATCATGTAGTAATGATCCTACCTGGTCCCCTTGTAGTAATGCCTCCTTTCTGGTCTCCTTCTTGTAGTAATGCCCCACCCTGGTCCCCATCGTATATTAATGTCCTCCATCCTGGTCCTCATCTTGTAGTAATGTCCCCATTTTTTAGAAATGTTACCTCACTTGTCGTCATTTTGTAGTAATGTCCCCCAGCCATTTTGTAGTGATGTCCCCACATCCTGATACGCTTTTGCGGTGATGTCCCACAACCTAGTCTCTGTTCTTTTTTGTTCTTTCTCACACACACTCACATATTCACACTCACACATATACACACACACACACACAACATATACACACTCACACACTCACACATACTCCAACTACCAATTAAGTAAATCAGGTGATGTGCATCTCTGTAATGAGGAGGGGTGTGGTCTAATGACATCAACACCCTATATAAGGTGTGCTTAATTATTAGGCAACTTCCTTTCCTTTGCAAAAATGGGTCAGATGAAAGATTTGAAGGGCTCCGAAAAGTCCAAAATTGTGAGATTTCTTGCAGAGGGATGCAGCAGATTGAAATTGCCAAACTTTTGAAGCATGATCACCGAACAATGAAGCGTTTAATGGCAAATAGGCAACAGGGTCACAAGAAGCGTGTTGGGAAAAAAGGTGCAAAATAACTGCCCATGAATTGAGGAAAATCAAGCGTGAAGCTGCCAAGATGCCATTTGCCACCAGTTTTGCCATATTTCAGAGCTGCAATGTTACTGGAGTATCAAAAAGCACAAGGTGTGCCATACTCAGGGACATGGCCAAGGTAAGAGAGGCTGAAAAACGACCATCTTTGAACAAGAAACATAAGCTAAAACGTCAAGACTGGGCCAAAAAATATCTTAAGACTGATTTTTCAAAGGTTTTATGGACTGATGAAATGAGAGTGACTCTTGACGAGCCAGATGGATGGGCCAGAGGCTGGATTAGTAAAGGGCAGAGAGCTCCACTCCGACTCAGACGCCAGCAAGGTGGAGATGGGGTACTGGTATGGGCTGGGGTCCATCAAAGATGAACCTGTGGGACCTTTTTGGGTTGACGATGGAGTGAAGCTCAACTCCCAGACCTACTGCCAGTTTCTGGAAAACAATTTCTTCAAGCAGTGGTACAGAAAGAAGTCGGTATCGTTCAAGAAAAACATGATTTTCATGCAGCACAATGCTCCATCACATGCATCCAACTACTCCACAGCGTGGCTGGCCAGTAAAGGTCTAAAAGAAGAAAAAATAATGACATGGCCCCCTTGTTCACCTGATCTGAACCCTATAGAGAACCTGTGGTCCTTCATAAAATGTGAGATCTACAGGGAGTGAAACCAGTACACCTCTCAGAACAGTGTTTGGGAGGATGTGGTGGCTGCTGCACTCATTATTGATCGTAAACAGATCAAGCAACTGACAGAATCTATGGATGGAAGGCTGTTGAGTGTCATCATAAAGAAAGGTGGCTATATTGGTCACTAATTTTTTTGGGTTTTGTTTTTGCATGTCAGAAATGTTTTTTTCTAAATTTTGTGCAGTTATATTGGCTCTTTCACATCAGTGTTTTGTGCTGATCGCAGCAGTTGCAGTGAAAAAAACGCAACTGCCACGATTACCGCATAACGGCCACACTTGCGGTTCACTTGCGGCCATCCCCATGCAATGTCTATGGGGCTTGCGGTAAGTGTGCGGCAGGTGCGGCAAGTGCGGTTTCGGCACTTGCGGCAGATGCGGCCGTGGGAAAACCGCGGCTGACCGCGCTTTTCTTGCGGCCGCAAGTGCCGAAACCGCAACTGTACCGCAATTGCCGCACCTGCCGCAAGCCCCATAGACATTGCATAGGGCTTGCCGGCAGTGAAAAAAACGCAACTGCCGCGATTACCGCATAACGGCCGCACTTGCGGTTCACTTGCTGATGTGAAAGGGCCCTTATGCCCCTTTCACATCACCGTTTTTTTCAAATCGCCACAGATGCGCTGAAAAAAACGCATCTGCCGCGATTAACTCATAACCGCGACACTTGCGGCACAGTTGCGGCAAGGCCCATGCAATGTCTATGGGGCTTGCGGTAAGGGTGCGGCAGATGCGGCAAGTGCGGTTTCGGCACTTGCAGCAGGTGCGGCCGCGAAAAAAAAACGCTGCTGACTGCGGTTTTTTTTGCGGCCGCACCTGCCGCAAGTGCCAATACCGCACCTGCCGCACCCTTACCGCAAGCCCCATAGACATTGCATGGGGCTTGCCGCAACTGTGCCGCAAGTGTGCCGGTTATGCGTTTAATCGCGGCAGATGCGGTTTTTTCATCGCATCTGCCGTGATTTGAAAAAAACGCTGATGTGAAAGGGGCCTTACCTGGTGAAAATAAACAAGTGAGATGGGAATATATTTGGCTTCTATTAAGTTGTCTAATAATTCTGCAAAGTAATAGTTACCTGCACAAACAGATATCCTCCTAAGGGCCCTTTCACATCAGCGTTTTTTTAAATTTGCGGCAGATGCGGTGAAAAAACCGCATCTGCCGCAACTGCCGCATAACGGTTCCACTTGCGGCACGGTTGCGGTTTTTTCCATAGGAAGTATAGGGGGACTTGCGGCAGATGCGGCAAGTGCGGTATTGCACTTGCGGCAGGTGCGGCAGAGAAAAAAACCGCGGCTTACTGCGGTTTTTTTCTCTGCCGCACCTGCCGCAAGTGCAATACCGCACTTGCCGCATCTGCCGCAAGTCCCCCTATACTTCCTATGGAAAAAACCGCAACCGTGCCGCAAGTGGAACCGTTATGCGGCAGTTGCGGCAGATGCGGTTTTTTCACCGCATCTGCCGCAAATTTAAAAAAACGCTGATGTGAAAGGGCCCTAAGGGTGCTTTCACACTGGCGTTTTTTTCAAATCGCATAACCGCGACACTTGCGGCAAGCCCCATGCAATGTCTATGGGGCTTGCGGTAAGGGTGCGGCAGATGCGGCAAGTGCGGTTTCGGCACTTGCGGCAGGTGCGGCCGCAAAAAAAACCGCTGCAAGTTTTTCACCGCATCTGTCGCGATTTGAAAAAACCGCTGATGTGAAAGGGGCCTAAGATAGCCAAATCTAAAAAAAAAAACACTGAAACTTCCAAAAATATTAAGCTTTGATATTTGAGTCTTTTGGGTTGATTGAGAACATAGTTGTTGATCAATAATAAAAATAATCCTCTACAGTACAACTTGCCTAATAATTCTGTACACAGTGTACACACTTATCCATACTCAGACATTCACACATACACACACTCACATATACACACATACTGTATACACACTCAGGCATATTCTCACACACACTTGCATACATATACACACATTCAGACATATTCACACAAACACATATATACACTCACACACACACACAGACATTCACACACACACATACTCACTCACTCACACTCACATACATATACACACACTCACACATATACACACTGTAAGGGGGCGAGGGGTCGCATAATTGATGGGAGGTATGTGTCGCAGAGATACCTGTTGTCTGTGACATAAGTCGGAGTATTATCCTTAGTGCATGTGAGCACTAAGAAGTTTCTTAGTCCAGAAGGGGCCGGCTTATGGGTCCTGTGAGAGACAGGAGGGTCCAGGACCCACATACCTCCCCAAGGGTGACACTAGGGTGACACCAGATTCCCCCATTTTATGCTGAGTGGGGACTTGTTGTACCGGGTGACAAAAGTAAAGGAGGACCGGGTGGAGCAGTTGTTGGTGCCGGGGCCATATAGACAGCAGGTACTAGACATGGCCCATTCCCATATCTTAGGAGGGCATCTAGGGGTAGAAAAGACACAGGACCGGATACTGCAACGATTCTACTGGCCTGGGTGTCATCGGGAAATAGCGAGATATTGCAGATCCTGCCCTACCTGTCAGATAACCGCTCCTAACAGTCACTTCTGTAGTCCCCTGGTTCCCTTGCCCATTATTGAAATACCCTTTGAAAGAATAGCCATGGACTCGGTGGGTCCCCTGGTAAAATCGGCTCGGGGCCATCAGTATATCTTGGTTATCCCGGACTACGCCACCCGTTACCCTGAAGCAATTCCCTTACGAAACTCCTCGGCGAAGAGTATAGCTCGAGAGTTGGTCCACGTATTTTCCCGAACGGGTTTACCAAAAGAAATCCTGACTGATCAGGGTACCCCCTTTATGAGTAGGGTGATGAAGGAGTTGTGTAGGGCCCTACAGATCACCCAGCTGAGGACTTCCGTATATCATCCTCAGACAGATGGCCTCGTCGAGAGGTTTAATAAAACCCTCAAAGGCATGTTGAGGAAAGTTGTAGAGGAGGATGGAAGGGACTGGGACTGTCTCCTACCGTATCTGTTGTTTTCCATCCGGGAGGTTCCACAGGCTTCTCACCATTCGAACTCCTATATTGACGACATCCGCACGGCCTCCTAGATGTGGCAAAGGAAACTTGGGAAGCCGAAGTCACACCTCACCGGAGTGTCATCGAGCATGTCGCAATGATGCAGGAGAGGATTGAGAAGGCGATGCCAATCCTGAAGGAACATCTCCAACAGGCCCAGGAGGCCTAGGCCCGAGTCTACAATCGCTTCGCCAGAGTCAGACAGTTCCATCCCGGAGACAGAGTCCAAGTCCTGATACCTACGGTCGAAAGCAAGTTTCTCGACAAATGGCAATGACCGTATGAGGTGGTTGAGAAACTTGGCGAAGTAAACTACAAGGTTCACCAACCGGGACGAAGGAAGCCGTACCAGATATACCATGTTAACCTCCTCAAGCCATGGCAAGACAGAGAGACCCGGGATGCTTGGTGGACCTACCGGCAAACAGCAGTGGAGCGGTCACCATAGCGGAAACCCTCACTGAAAGCCAGAAGCAGCAGTGTCGGGAGCTGCTATAGAGGAACAGGAGCTTGTTCTCGGAGCTGCCAGGGCGCACCAGCGTGGTAGCACACGACATTCTGACGGAGCCACAGGTGCGGGTGAACCTAAAGCCCTATTGAATTCCCGAGGCCCGACGGGAGGTGATTTCCAAGGAGGTGGCCCGGATGCTGAAACTTGGGGTGATAGAGGAATCCAAGAGTGGTTGGTCAAGCCCGATTGTCTTGGTCCCAAAACCCGATGGAGAATGGAGATTCTGCAACGATTATCGGAGACTGAACGAGGTCTCCAACTTCAACGCGTATCCAATGCCACGCGTCGATGAGCTGATTGAGCGCCTGGGACCAGCCCGATACATCACTACCTTGGACCTGACAAAAGGGTACTGGCAGATCCCTATGGCACCGGGAGCCAAAGAGAAGACCGCGTTCTCCACGCCTGATGAGTGTTTTCAATATGTCTGAATGCCATTTGGACTGCAGGGGGCTCCTGCCACTTTTCAGAGGGCCATGGATCGCATCCTTCTTCCTCATAAAGAATACGCCGCAGCCTACCTGGATGAAATCGTGGTTTTCAGCCTCGACTGGCAGAGTAAAGGTTCAGGCGGTGTTGGATGCCCTGAGGTCGGCAGGGTTTACAATCAACCCGAAGAAATGTGCCCTGGGGAAGGCCAAGGCCAAATACCTGGGCTATGTCATCGGCAGAGGCGTGATTAAACCTCAAATTACGAAGGTCGAAGCGATCCAACACTGGCCACGACCACTGTCCAAGAGACAAGTTCGAGCCTTCCTGGGAATCGTTGGATAATACAGGTGGTTCATTCCCGACTTTGCTGTGGTGGCTGTGGTGACTGACCTCTTAAAGGGGACCAAATCGACTATGGCCAAGTGGACTGTGGAGGCAGAAGCGGCCTTTACGGAATTGAAAGGGTCTCTCTGTAGGCAACAGGTCTTGATCGCCCCCGACTTCGGAAGAGAATTCGTCCTCCAAACAGATGCCTCAGATACCGGTTTGGGGGCAGTCCTGTCCCAGGAGATATGGGGAGAGGAACACCCAGTCCTCTTCCTGAGCCGGAAGCTATCCCCGTGTGAGAAAAACTATTCCGTAATCGAAAAGGAATGCTTGGCCATAAAGTGGGCGGTGGACACGTTACGCTACTATCTATTGGGGCGACAATTCAGGTTGGTGTCTGACCATGCCCCGCTCAGGTGGTTGAGGGACTCCAAGGGGAAAGACGCCAGGGTCACTCGCTGGTTTCTGGCCCTGCAGGACTTTAGTTTCCGGGTGGAGCACCGAGCGAGGAAGCTCCATGGGAATGCCGATGCCCTTTCTCGTGTCCCCTGTCTGGTTGTCCGAAGGGCCGAGCCCCACGGCTTTCGGCAGAGGGGGGAGGTATGTAAGGGGGCGAGGGGTCGCATAATTGATGGGAGGTATGTGTCGCAGAGATATCTGTTGTCTGTGACATAAGTCGGAGTATTAGCCTTAGTGCATGCGAGCACTAAGAGGTTTCTTAGTCCAGAAGGGGCCGGCTTATGGGTACTGTGAGAGATGGGCGGGCCCAGGACCCACATACCTCCCCAAGGGGCGTGGTGACAGGCTTATAGTGGAGCCTGGTGTTAGCACTGGGGGGGTCTGTGAACTTCATTGTTGGTTTGCAGTGGAATGGATTATGAAGGACAAATAAACCATTCTGGTTGTGACGTGTGAACATGCTGCCTCCTCGTACTTTCTGCCATCGCCAGCGAGTCGTTCTGCTACAACACTCAGATATATTTACATACACATACTCACACTCACATATACACACTCACTCAGATATATTCACACACACATACACACATAGACACACTCACCCATATACACATATACACTCACTCATACATATACACTCACACATATACACACACTCAGGTATATTCACACACTCATACACATACATATACACACACTCACACATCCACACACACTCAGACATACTCACACACTCTCTCTAACGCTCACTCACACACACCTTAACATTGTCCCGATCCATTGTACAGGGGGCCGCCGCAGTACCTGCTTTATTGTGAATTCCGGGCACTGCTCAAACAAGCTCAGAGTCCCTTGCTCCTGTACATCTACGCAAGCCGGCGGACCAATCAGAAGCTTGTAGCTGACATCGTCGGCGTATGACGTCAGCTGTAGGCCTTTGATGAGTCCGCCGGCCGCCGGCTTGCATAGAGGTACAGGAGCGAGGGACTCTGAGCTTGTTTGAGTGTTACCCGGAAGTCACAATGTACAATGTACAATGGACCGAGCCATGCTTATCTTTCTGTGGTGCCTTGGAAAGATTTGAGTTTGGAAAGATTTTGGAAAGTTTGGAAAGATTTGAATTTGGAAGTTTGAGACCCCTGATTTAAAAGGATTTTGGATATGGGAATAACCCATCAATAGATTTGAAAACTGCAGATCACAGATGTCTCCATTCAAGCTCACTGAGCTTGTGTGCAAAGAAGAAGAATAGGGCAAAAATGTCACCTCTAGATGTGCAAACTGGTAGAGACATGCCATAAAAGACTGCAGCAGTAATTGTAGAGCAAGGTGGTCCTACAAAATATTGACTCAGGGGTTGAATACAAATGTATGTCCAAATTGTCAGATTTATAGTGTTAAAGTATTTAGCAGACAGTATATAATTTTCTTAAGGCTATGTGCCGACAATTTCCGGAGTTTCTTTGTTGCGATTTCCCCACATTTTAATGACAATTCGACAGTAGTGCACCGTCCATGCGGTATATGAGAAATCAGAAGTGGTGTGCTTATGTTGTGGATTTTCCCTGTGGAAAAATCTGCATCATGTCAATTCTTCCACCATATTTTGCCACGATTTTCACCCATAGAACTCAATGTCATCTTCAATATACTCAGCAGATACACAGCAGTGTTCACACAATGAGTATTTGTTCCGTATTTAGTGCAGATTTTGTGAGTATTTTGTGCTGATGACATGGGGCTCCCTTGTATTTTTGGTCACTAGTTTTGGGTCCAGCTGTGAGCAAGGGTGACGTGGAAAAGATCACCTGAGATCAGAGTTCAGCCGCGTTGTTCTAGCTAACCTCAGATGAACCAGACTGTGACGACACCATAATCACAGTGGGACCCGAAACTCAGTCAGTTTCAGGACCCAATATGACTGGACATTGTAGAGTATTATTGTGGAGGTTTTTTTGGGGAGTAATAAAGATGGGAAAGAGACTTGTGATTGTGTTCTTTTTCCAAATACGGTAAATGATTTTTCACGGTGTGGTGTTATTTTTTCTATTTATTTTGAGGTTCATAATGGCTGGATCTTATATTAGTCCAACATTATGAACCTCAGGCTTAGTGCCAGCTGGCAATACGTAGCTGGCATTAACCATATTTTCCACATATGTTTTTATGTACAGAATTAAAACTATTACAAAGCTGTGTTCTTTGTATGCTATAACTAGTCAGGATACCTGAGAAACTGTTTTTACTGGCTTAAATGGAACCTGTCACCCCCCAGGACCTATTAAATTAAACATGCCACCTTCAGAAGTGCCTATGCTGCATTTTGTGAAGGTGGCTATTATCCTTGTACTCCCCAAGGACACCTAAATAAAGATTTTATAACATTTACCACACTGTATGTTAATACTTAGTTTAGGTCCGGGAGGTATGCTCCCTTCTCTGGACCTGAACACCTTTTTGGTCATTCTCCTCTTTCCTCGGGGACACTCCTCTTCTCTCTTCCTAATAACGTCGTCGGCGCATGCGCTGTGAGCTCTGCCCAAGGACTGAGGTCACATAGTTTTGTAACATTGCGTCTGTGTAAAATACAGGCACCAGATCCCACCAGATTCTTCCTGAAATGCCTTGAAACATGGCAATATGATATCAATTTGTCCTGAGGAAGGGGCCAGGGAGCCCTGAAACACGATGATTAATAAATCAATATTATATTCACCCTTTGATATCTCGTGGAATACAGCAGCTCAATTTTTAACCCTTCATCCTCCCTACTCTATAGTTACCACGCTGGGGACTACAGAAGCCGTGATATGCTTTTATAGTGGTTGTGACTCTCACAACCATACAAGATGAAGTCTATGATACCTATTTGAGTAATATTTTATCTCTCAGACCCTTCATCCTCCCTACTTTAGTTTTCTGAGATAATGACCTTCGGGTTTTCATTGGCTGTAAGCCATAATCATCAACATTAACAGAAATAAACACTTGAAATCAGGGGCGGACCCAGACTGTAGTGGGCCCCGGTGCAAGAAATTTTTTGGGGGCCCCCCCGCCCCTCATAGTGGCAACAAAGTAATGTAAACATATAGATTGTAATGTTTATTTACAACGCAACCCTCAAAGAGCCCTGCATAAAGTATAAAGGCTTCCTCACACCCCTCCAAATATACACAGAGCCCTCCAGATATATTAAAATGGCTTCCATATTATATAATTGGCTATATATATTTTAATACATCATCCATAGTCCTCCATATATTATAATGCATTCCACGACCCTCCATATATTATAATACACCCGCATAGCCCTCCATATAGTATAAGGCAGTCCCATAGTCCTCCATATAGTATAATGGGCCCTCATATTCCTCCATATAGTATATTGCACCCCATACTCCTCCTATGTTATATTGCACATTACATAGTCTCCCATCACTGTATTCACGGGTTAAAAAAAAAAAGTAAATACTCACCTCTCTTCTTGCTGCTCCGCTCTGCACGTATCAGCACAGTGGCACTCAGTGATGACATCATCGTGCCCCACCATGCTGAGCTGCAAAAAGCAGACAGCTCAGCCAGGACTCGAGTGAAGAATGCTGCCGGCAGAGGCAGCCGGGACTATAGGAACGGGAGCGGCATCCGCGGGGAACTACCACTGGCGCACACACACCTTGTACGCACGTGGCTCCGCTCCAAATGCCTTGTAGACACGCGGCTCCGCTCCACATGCCCTGCGCATACGCCTCCGTTCCGTACACGTGCGGCTCCTCTACAGGACGCCCCAGCATATGCGGCTCCACGCCATCCACCTTATGCACACGCAGCTTTACTCCATATGTCCCGCACATGTGGCCCAGCCTCATACTCACGCGGCTCTGCACACACGTGGCTCCGCTCCGTACACCTCGTACATACTCGGCTCTGCTCCATACACCTCATACACTCGGCTCTGCTCCGTACACCTCGTACACATGCGGCTCCGCTCCGTACACCTCGTACACACTCGGCTCCGCTCCGTACACCTCGTACACACTCGGCTCTGCTCCGTACACCACGTGCACACTTGGCTCTGCTCCGTACACCTCGTACACACTCGGCTCTGCTCCGTACACCACGTGCACACTCGGCTCTGCTCCGTACACCAAGTGCACACTTGGCTCTGCTCCGTACACCTCGTACACACTCGGCTCTGCTCCGTACACCACGTGCACACTCGGCTCCGCTACGTACACACTCGGCTCCGCTACGTACACACTCGGCTCTGTTCCGTACACCTCGTACACACTCGGCTTTACTCCGTACACCTCGTACACACTCGGCTCCGCTCCGTACACACTCGGCTCCGCTCCGTACACACTCGGCTCCGCTACGTACACACTCGGCTCCGCTACGTACACCTCGTACACACTCGGCTCCGCTACGTACACACTCGGCTCTGCTCCGTACATCTTGTACACACTCGGCTCCGCTCCGTACACCACGTATACACTCTGAACTCCGCTCCATACACCTCATACACACTCGGCTCTGCTACATCCACACTGTAAATCCCTCCTGACATAAACTTCATCTCATCCAGCACCATGACAACCAGCACAGAAGAGTCCTGCATACACTGAGGAGCTGATCATGTGACCACTGACTCCTCCCCTCAATGTGACATCATCACAGGTCCTGTAAAAGCATAAAAGCAGTGTACAGAGCAGCAAACCCCCCCACCCCCCCCCGGGTCTGTCCTCAGCCTGTGCCCTGTCTTTGGTCCCTTTCCTTGTACCTGGGTCCTTGTGCAGAGCTGTGTCCCCTCATCTGCTGCTGCTGATGATGCTGAACAGCCATCAGCCATGTGGAGAGAATTTCAGAGGCCCGCGCGCATTGCCAGGATTGGTTGAGTGAGGTCCTCCCCACAGTGCAGGAGAGGTCACATGACTCACTCTCTGCACTGTGATTGGGGCTCTGTCCTCGCTCCTGAGCTGCTGTGAGGGGGTGTGGCCGGCAGCTAGAAGAGGCGTGGCCGGCAGCATGTCGGCTTATTCTCCGTGCCTTGAGGGGGGGCCCCCTAGCCTGTTGGGGCCCTGGTGCCGCTGCACCAGTTGCACCACGGTAGGTCCGCCCCTGCTTGAAATAGATCACTCTGTTTGTAACTCTATATAATATATGTGTTTCACTTTATGTATTGCATTACTTAAATATATTAACTTTTTTATGATATACCAAGAGTCTGGGGGTTTTGCAGAATGGCTAAATATAAGGCACTCCCCCAAAAATAAAACATGTCAAACTTTACTTTTTTTAAGCATGCCTGTCTAATAGGGCATGCAGCTGTGATTCTATGTATTTACTGGTCGCCTGCCCATCTGTCGCCACTGTCCGCCCGCACTCCGCCGCTGCCTCTGTCTGCCCCTCCGCCACTGCCGCAGTCTGCCCCCCCATCGCTGGCTCTCCTGTTTGCTACAGCCGCTGCCGATGTCCTCCTGCCCGCCACTGTTCACCACCACTGTATTCATTCCAGCACTGAGTTCTCTCAGCCACCGTACATGTTCAAGAAACTGCCGGTCAATCTGATACCAGCAGACGCCGGTGTCTGATTGGCCGTCCGCTCCTCGTAATTGTACGACAGCTGAGAGAGCTCAATGCGGCACCCAGTGGCTTGGAATAGTACATGCAGCTGCGGACAACAGCAGATAGGTGAGAGAGTGTGAGTGTGTGAGAGTGTAATAGTGTGAGTACGTGTGTGTGAAAGCGTGTGTGTGGGGGTTGCATGGGGCTATTGGGGCTGCAAGGGGTTGATGGGTATTTTGGGGCTGAATGGGAATATTAGGGCTGAAAGGGCATGACGGGGATATTGGGAGCTGAACAGGAATATTGGGTGCTGCAAGGGGATGATGGGGATATTGTGGGCTGCATGAGAATACTGGGGGCTGCAAGGGGATATTTGGGTCTGCATGGGGATATCAGGGGTTGCAAGGAGAAGATGTGGATAAAGGGGGCAGAATGGGGATATTGGAGGCTGCATGGGGATGATGAGGATATTTGGGGCTGTATGGGGATGATAGGGATACTCCATGGTAACCTGGTGTCACGTGACTGTGACATCACCGCAGGTCCTGAACTGCACTAGAAGAGCTCTGCAGACACTCGCAGCCTGCGGCAGCCACCGGAAGCTTGGAGGAAGACGGCAGGAGACGGCGGGGGCTCGAAGAGAGGTGAGCATTAACTTTTTTTTTTTTTTTAACCCCTGCCTTCCTGTTTGGAGACCTTTTACTGTACTCAGCATGCTCAGTACAGTAAATGCCTCCTCCAGCCTCACAGCCTCCCCATCCTCACTGCCTCCTCCAGCCTCACAGTCTCCTCCAGCCTCACAGTCTCCTCCAGCCTCACAGCCTCCCCATCCTCACAGCCTCCTCCAGCCTCACAGCCTCCCGATCCTCAGCCTCCTCCATCCTCACAGCCTCCTCCAGCCTCACAGCCTTCCCATCCTCACAGCCTCCTCCAGCCTCACAGCCTTCTCCAGCCTCACAGCCTCCCCATCCTCAGCCTCCTCCAGCCTCACAGCCTCCTCCATCCTCACAGCCTCCTTCAGCCTCACAGCCTCCTTCAGCCTCACAGCCTCCCCATCCTCACAGCCTCCTCCAGCCTCACTGCCTCCTCCAGCCTCACAGCTTCCCCATCCTCACAGTCTCCTCCAGCCTCACAGCCTCCCCATCCTCACAGCCTCCTCCAGCCTCACAGCCTCCTCCAGCCTCACAGCCTCCTCCAGCCTCACAGCCTCCTCCAGCCTCACAGCCTCCCCATCCTCACTGCCTCCTCCAGCCTCACAGTCTCCTCCAGCCTCACATCCTCCTCCAGCCTCACAGCCTCCCCATCCTCACAGCCTCACAGCCTCCTCCAGCCTCCCCAGCCTCACAGCCTCCTCCAGCCTCACAGCCTCCTCCAGCCTCACATCCTCCTCCAGCCTCACATCCTCCTCCAGCCTCACAGCCTCCTCCAGCCTTACAGCCTCCTCCAGCCTCACTGCCTCCTCCAGCCTCACAGCCTCCTCCAGCCTCACAGCCTCTTCCAGCCTCCTCCATCCTCACAGCCTCCTCCAGCATCACACCCTCCTCCAGCCTCACAGACTCACAGCCTCCTCCAGCCTCACACCCTCTTCCAGCCTCACACCCTCCTCCAGTCTCACAGCCTCCCAATCCTCACAGCCTCCTCCATCCTCACAGCCTCCTCCATCCTCACAGCCTCCTTCATCCTCACAGCCTCAACATCCTCACAGCCTCCTCCAGCCTCACAGCCTCCTCCAGCCTCACAGCCTCCTCCATCCTCTCAGCCTCCTCCATCCTCAGCCGCACTACCTGACACCGCTGCCATCCTGCCAACCGTCGGCCCCGCTCCATCGCCACCGCCCTCGCTCCCTCCGCGAGGTCCATGCTGCCCGGATGCTGCCGGAGCCTTCCGCCCCTCGCCACTCTCTCACCGCTGGGCTCTCAATGTCGCCATGCTGGTGGAGTAGCGGTCTACGGGCTGTGGCCGGGTGCCGGGAGCCAGAGACGTCATCCTGTGGCCGGCAACAGCCAATGGGAGTGAGCGGACCGTGTCAGCCTGCAAAGCCTGACACGCCCCGCTCACTCCCATTGCCTGCCCCCGCCGCCCCTGCAAGCGGATTGGCCGCTGTGTTGTACACACAGGACGCCCATCCCATTGCCCAGGACTTGGCGTCCTAGACCAATCGGATGACCGTCCTGTCTTTACCACACACCGCCCAATCCGCTCCTTCCGCTCAGGTCACATGTGTGACCTGAGGGCAAGAACTGATCCCTCTCTGCATCACCCAACCCGCCGCAGAGGACAATGCCGTGTGACTGGGGCTGCGATCAGCCCCAGCACGCAGCCACGTCCTGCCGCCGAGCGGTGATGTCACCCCTCCAGCCGCATCTCTCCTCACCCCTCCAGCCCGACCTCTCTTCACCCCTCCATCTGGACCTCTCCTCACCACTCCAGCCTCTGCTCTCCTCACCCCTCCAGCCTCTGCTCCCCTCACTCCTCCAGCCTCCCGCCACATCATACTCTGCTATCCACAGAGCCCCCTCTATACTCTGCTACCCACACAGCCGCCTGTATACTCTCCTACCCACAGACCCGCCTGTATTCTCTGCTACCCACAGAGCCGTTTCTATATTCTGCTACCCACAGAGCCGCCTCTATACTCTGCTACCCACAGAGCCTTCTCTATACTCTGCTACACACAGAGCCGCCTGTATTCTCTGCTACCCACAGAGCCGTTTCTATATTCTGCTACCCACAGAGCCGTTTCTATATTCTGCTACCCACAGAGCCGCCTCTATACTCTGCTACCCACAGAGCCTTCTCTATACTCTGCTACACACAGAGCCTTCTCTATACTCTGCTACACACAGAGCCGCCTGTATAATCTGCTAACCACAAACCCGCCTGTATACTCTGCTACCCACAGAGCCGCCTGCATACTTTTCTACCCAGAGAGCCGCCTGTATAATCTGCTACCCTCAGAGCAGTCTGTATACTCTGCTACCCACAGACCCACCTGTATAGTCTGCTACCCGCAGAGCCCCATGTATACTCTGCTAGCCACTCACCCGCCTGTATACACACAATTCATTTCACCGCGCTCCCGATGCAATTGCATCGGGCCTTTTTACTAGTCTAATATATAAAGCTGAATGTGTGTATGTGTGTATGTGTGTGTGTATGTGTGTATATCCGGGATTGGCATCTACACCGTCGCTGCTACAGCCGCAAAATTTTGCAGAGTCACACGTCTGGACCCCGGGAGCGTCATAGGCCATGTTTGTGAGGCGAAATTTTAACCCTGTGCTTTCCAGTTCACCAAACAATTTTGCCCCTATCTACATAATGGGAAAAAAGGGAAAGGAAACGTGTGGGAGGAAAATCGACAGCTATAAGCTATAGAGACAAAATTTTGCACAGGTTCACGTCTGGACCCCGGGAGCGTCATAGGCTATGTTGTTAGGCGAAATTTTAACCCCGCGCATTCCAATTCACCAAACAATTTTGCCCCTATCTACATAATGGGGAAAACGTGACAGTTACCAGTTGACAGTTGTGAATGAGAGGGGCTTAATGATAGCACCAAAGACTAACAGCACATACCAGCATATAGTCACTAAGGTGGGGCCCCAACATGAGATATTCACCACACACATGGGACATGTATACACACCACACGCACACAAAGAGTAACAGCAAGTGTAGAGTCGCTAAAGTGCAGCCCCAACATTGGATACTCACCACGCACCCGAACAAACACACACCACAAAGAGACACACACAACACAGAGACACCCCCACACCCCCAAGGGGACACACACACACTCTATAGTGACACATGTACTCACCCCACAGGGACACACACACCACAAAGAGACACACACACACCACACAGACCCCCCCACAGGGACACATACACACCCTATAGGGACACATGCACTCACCCCTCAGGGACACACACACACCACAAAGGGACACACACAACACAGAGACACACACACCTCACACAGACACCCCCCACAGGGACACACACACATACACACCCTATAGGGACACATGCACTCACCCCACAGGGACACACACACACCACAAAGAGACACACACAACACAGATACACACACACACCACAGACCCCCACACAGGGGCACACACACATACACACCCTATAGGGACACATGCACTCACCCCACAGGGACACACACACACCACAAAGAGACACACACAACAGACTCCCCCACAGGGACACACACATACACACCCTATAGGGGCACATGCACTCACCCCACAGGGACACACACACACCACAAAGAGACACACACAACAGAGACACACACCACACAGACCCCATCCCACAGGGACACACACATACACACCCCAGGGACACACACACCACACAGACAGACACAGATGTGCACAAATCACCTCACACAACTCGCCTCATACGTGTGCTATCTTTATTTTCCAAACATAAACATCTGATTAAAAACAGCCAATGTGCAACACATGTGCCATATAGGGAATTAAGGCAGATGTCAGTCACATGAGCTGTCTATTATGTGTATGTGTGAGGTAACATATACTGCCCTGCCAGGGGGAGGGTTTACTGTTGGCTGGAGATTTATTAGGCTGTCTATAGCAATCAATCACAGCTCACCTTCTATTTTCGTACAGGTCATTAATATGACATATTCAAATTCTATTTTGTTATAGCTAACAGCAGTTATTTATTAACCCGGGCGTAGCCGGGTACTACAGCTAGTATATATATATATTTTAGAATGTGATCATACTGTATATAACAGGATAGAGATATATTAACCAGTTTAGGCCCAGAATGAGGGACATATGTAGGATGGGCCAACAATCAAAATGTCCTTAAAGTACTTAAAAATGGTATCAGTAAAAATGTTAGTTCACCACGAAAAAAATACAAGTCTCAAACAGCTTTAAGGACAAAAAAATAAAAAAGATCACAGAAAACGATTACACAAACAAAAAAGTTTTTTTTATAAAGAGTTCAGATTTTATTTACCCACTAATAACAAGTACACACTGGTAAATCAAAACTAGCAGTGGTTAACAAATGCAAAAGTGGTGCACGTGTTTCTATTATACTTTTCTAGTGATTGTTCCATGCTTGGTTTTGTCATACTGGACTAATAAACTCAGCAAATACTCAATATGTGCACTGGCCTTAGATAGAAAAAGCTATAAGATTTTGATATCTATGTAGGCTTTAACCAGGTGTGAGAATGCAATGGCGCCGATAATGAGGAGGCAATGGTAACTAAACCAACAACAGTATAGTTAATTACTGTAATTACAAATAAGAATCCTAAAGTCCAGAGTCTCCCAGTACAAAAAAAATTAACCTATACTGGAGTCAATAAACTCAGAAAGTATGAAATACACAAAAAAATCTTTATGTATATAATAAATAGAATCACACAATTTACCTTAAAATCAAACCCCAGTAAAAACAAGCAAGAGAAAACACCGGAGCCTTGGTCACAAAAACAAAATATGAGGATAAGGTCATACAGACAATAGTAATTTCATAAGTGTAGTCTCCCAAGGTATTTAACATGCACTATAAATACACATTTGTATTATGGAATGCCAATAGAAATTAGATAACCACAGGACTATAAATACATAAAAGATCAGATCAGCAAATTTATTCACAGATTATGCATAATGCCTCAATAGCCCACTGATCTGACTAATCCTCTATAAAGTGCATGTGCCTTTATGGTGCCTTGAAAATATTGTCACAACATCAGACCATACTAACCACCAATATTGACCACACTTCCCAGCACCTCAATGTACGTTTCGCTGTTGCTTTGTCAAGAGGTCCTGAATATTGAAACATACATCAATGTGCTGGGCAGTATAGTCAATACTGGTGGTTAGTATGGTCTGATTTCATGGTAAAGTCTCATTGGTGAATTTCATGAGGAAGAAGAGGGACACGCTTTGCAACGCGTAGAATAAATCACCATTTCTCATTATTACTGCCTCTGGACCTATTTTGTTTGACAGCAGGACAAGTTTTTTCCATGATTTCTCCTTCTTCCTTCATTAACGTCCTAATGAAACGTTCACAGGTTCTACTCCCTTGGGGGTGATAGGGCGTTGTTTGGGATTTCTCGATGCTGTAGAGTCAATGCAGCTCTTAAATGACTCTCTCCTGAAAGCATGCCCCCTGATCAGAGTGGATCCTTTTCAGGCACCCACACACAAGAATCATGTCTTGGCAGATGAATTTGGCTGTTGACTCAGCCTTGTGGTCCTGGGCCGGGGTCACAACTGTAAATTTTGTGAACTCGTTATGAGACTGGCCAATCATGAGGTAGTTGACTATTAGCACTTCTAGCAGCTAAGACATCATTATTACTTGAGTGGGTGTCCTATGTTCTGGAGGTTTAGTCAACTCACACTGCTGGCACTTCCAACAAACGTCTTCCACTGCCCTATATATTTAAGACCAATGCACAAGTTGCTGCACCCATTGGAACGTCGTTTCTGCCCCAAAGTGCGCCACCCTCTCATAAACCTCCTTTGCTAGGCTTGGTGTGGCGCCCTGCTCACACAGGTAACAACAGGCTCACCTATAGCATGGATGGATTTCCACAGTGGGTACACAGTACAAACTACACCTTCCACCCCAACCCAGTATGGGGAGCTCAACTTGCTGCCCTTACGCAAGATCCCCTATAAATACTGGTGCTGGGGGCGGAGTTAGACAGAGTGTGCAGTTGCTAGGAGAACTGTGAAGACGTCCTGGTGGTCGGAGCTGCGCTAGGCCCGAGCCAGAGAAAACTAAACAGCCACCCATCTAGCTATTGCAGGGACCCAAAAGTTGGGTCGAAGGCGAGATGTAGGAGCAACGAAGAAGTAGCAGCCTGGAGCCGTTTTGGTTCATTCCAGAAAGCACCCCGGACACCGTAGCAACCGAGGAGCCATTTTGGTTTATTCCAGAAAGCACCCCAGACACCTGAGTCCAAGT
>JARQOC010000005.1:471151352-471253077 GCA_033576535.1 Allobates femoralis
CTATCATACTAGATGGCATTTCAACACCTGCTTTACTAGACACCAGGTCCCAAGTGACCACCATCCCCGATATCCTTTATAAGAGATTCTAGTCATGTAATGAACTTAAGCCACCAAATATGAACCTCAATATTTATGCTTCTAATGGTGAACGACTTACTAGAGTGGGGGTTAGAGAAGTACCAATAAAAGTGGGGAGGGTGGAATTACAAGACCAGGGGATCATTGTGGTAGCAGAAAATCCAAATAACCGAGATCCTTACATCATTCTTCGTACAAATGTTGTCAGCAATTGTCTGGGTGAAGTGTTGTTCTTACTCCAACAGATTGCGGACACTGCTAAACCTGTGCAGAAGAAGGTTCTTCAGAGAGAGATAAGAGCCCTCAACAGGTAAAACTGACCAGTGGTGAAATTGGTAGTGCACAAGTAACAGACCCGCTTCCTATTGTGATATCCCCAATGAGTGAGATGATGATATGGTGCCTAGCAGCTAGAGGCCTAAGAGGGCAGGACTATCAGGTGGTAGTGGAGCCCATCAGTTCAGAACACAGGCTTACACTCTTGACAGCCAGAGGGGTAGTTGATGTACACAAAGGGAGAGTGCCAGTCCGCACTTTGAATTGTGGGAGTGAAGAGGTCAAGCTACCCAGGTACTCCACTGTTGCTAAGCTGTACATTGTGCATAACAATGAGATACAAGCAGTGGGACCCTTACCTACACCCAACGAGGTAGAGGATAATAACTACGAGGGACAGCTGGAGGACTGGTGTCAGCAGCTCCATGTTGGAACTGATTCCACTCCTACACATAAAAAGCATGGTGTCTATCGGGTAGTCTGAGATTATGGGCAAGTATCCAGTAAGCATCCACTTGACTTTAGTAGGATCAAGGGGGTACACCATCACATCCCCACAGGTACACATTCACCAATCAAAGAGTGATACAGGCCTATCCCACCTGCACACTATCACAAAGCCAAAGAGATGTTACAGGACATGAAGGACGCAGGGGTCATAAGAGATAGTTGTAGCCCCTTGGCAGCTCCACTAGTCCTAGTCAGAAAAAAGGATGGCAGCATGGGAATGTGTGTAGATTACAGGCAGATAAATCGCATAACACATAAAGATGATTACCTGTTACCACGCATAGAAGAGTCACTAGCTGCATTGAAGTCTACTAATTACTGTTCATCCCTAGATCTCATTAGTAGGTATTGGCAGGTCTCCATTGCAGAGGAAACAAAAAGAGGATATCTGCCGCGACACTACTATATATGAGAAATGTAAATCAATGAGTGGCACTAGAGAAAAGAGGATCAAACTCTATTGTGCATATGTGTAATGCAGAAACTGCCCTGTGCTAAATATGAAAAACAGAGATCTTAGTCTCGATAGTGGCCACTAAGGATTAAGCCTGGCACCCACTTTCAAGGAGCCTCCACTGCCAGGTCCTGACACTATGCCCTAGTGAGATTGTGAAATGTGTATAGGCTTATATGTCCATGAATGTAATTAAAAACAGGAATCAGGTGTGTGTTAGGACCTCACAATGGCTCCCATTATATATAATTTTCCTTTTTCTCCTTTCCTTAGTCTGGTAGCCACACTTGGACACCATTGTGAGGTTCTAACACACACCTGATTCCTGTTTTTAATTACATTCATGGACATATAAGCCTATACACATTTCACAATCTCACTAGGGCATAGTGTCAGAACCTGGCAGTGGAGGCTCCTTGAAAGTGGGTGCCAGGCTTAATCCTTAGTGGCCACTATCCAGACTAAGATCTCTGTTTTTCATATTTAGCAAGGGCAGTTTCTGCATTACACATATGCACAATAGAGTTTGATCCTCTTTTCTCTAGTGCCACTCATTGATTTACATTTCTCATATATAGTAGTGTCGCGGCAGATATCCTCTTTTTGTAAGTATTATTATTTTCTGCCAGCACCTACATGTATGGTGATGCCAGTCTTATGCTTATTCACATATTGTCTATTTTTGACTGAGCTCCCATTATATATAATTTTCCTTTTTCTCCTTTCCGTAGTCTGGTAGCCACACTTGGACACCATTGTGAGGTCCTAACACACACCTGATTCCTGTTTTTAATTACATTCATGGACATATAAGCCTATACACATTTCACAATCTCACTAGGGCATAGTGTCAGGACCTGGCAGTGGAGGCTCCTTGAAAGTGGGTGCCAGGCTTAATCCTTAGTGGCCACTATCGAGACTAAGATCTCTGTTTTTCATATTTAGCACAGGGCATTTCTGCATTACACATATGCACAATAGTTTGATCCTCTTTTCTCTAGTGCCACTCATTGATTTACATTTCTCATATATAGTAGTGTTGCGGCAGATATCCTCTTATTGTAAGTATTATTATTTTCTGCCAGCACCTACGTGTATGGTGATGCCAGTTCATTGCAAGGAAGACCATGAGAAGATGGCATTTACAATGCCTATGTGTCTGTGAATTTAACAATCCAGATAAGAGTGAAAAAGAGCTGGAATCAAATGCTGAGCTGACCACAAGGATAAACACAGAGTTATTTACACACTCTGTTTATTTTACCTACACGTGTTTCATGGCTCATAGGCCACTTCCTCAGGGCAACCCTGAGGAAGTGGCCTATGAGCCATGAAACACGTGTAGGCAAAATAAACAGAGTGTGTGAATAACTCTGTATTTATCCTTGTGGTCAGCGCGGCATTTGATTCCAGCTCTTTTTCACTCTTATCTGGATTCTTCAGTTCTCAGCTGGGAGCCTGCAGCGACCTCCTGTGTGCTTTTATTGTAGTTGTGACACTCACAACTACATCAGGTGAGTTTAACCATTTGGGGTCTGAGGGATCTGTATAATAGCAATACTACTCTATGTGCGCTTCCTTTCTCTTTTAATTTACGTGAATTTAACAGCATGCCATTCGGACTATGCAATGCACCCGGCACGTTTCAAAGGCTAATGGAGTGTTGCCTAGGGCATAAGAACTTTGAGACTGTGCTGCTTTATCTAGATGACATCTTAGTGTATTCAAAAACCTATGAAGAACACCTAACCCATCTAGCAGAGGCATTTGAAGCATTATCCAAGTATCGGATGAAGCTAAAACCATCCAAACGCCACCTGTTAAAGCCAAGAGTCCAGTACCTGGGACACATAGTCAGCTCAGAAGGAGTGGCACCAGACCCAGACAAAGTGACCATCATCAGAGAATGGCCAGAACCAAAGACCCTCAAGGAAGTACGTCATTTCCTGGGATTGGTGGGATACTACAGGAGGTTCATCAAGGAGTACACGAAGAAGGCTTCTCCCTTACAAAACCTCCTAGTAGGCCAACCCAAGAAAGGCAAGTCCATGGAACCTCCATTCGAGTGGGGCAAGGAACAAGAAGAGTCCTTCCAGCAGATGAAAGAGGCCCTGACGGGTAAAGAGATTCTGGCTTACCCCGACTACAACCTACCATTCCTGCTGTACACAGATGCCAGCAATGTGGGGTTAGGAGCAGTACTCTCTCAAAAGCAAGAGGGCAGGGAAAGAGGGATTGCCTATGCTAGTAGAAAACTTCACCCTACAGAAAGGAACCCTGAAAATTACAGCTCATTTAAGCTGAATTCCTGGCCTTGGTCTGGGCCGTCACTGAAAGGTTCAAATGCTACTTGGCATCTAGCAAGTTTACTGCCTTTACGGATAACAATCCCTTAACACACTTGGAAACTGCAAAACTAGGTGCTATGGAACAATGCTGGATGGCCAGATTGTCTAATTACCAGTTTATCATCAAGTACTGGGCTGGCCACAACAATGCCAATGCTGATGCCTTCTCTAGGACACCTCACTTAGCGGATATAGGAGAAGACGAGGATAAGCTTGAAGAGAGAGAGCATCCCAGTGTCCACAAACCTGCACAGAAACCCCTGAGAGAATAGTGAACCCATTACCGCATTTTGGTTGGAAGACAGCGATTCAGCTATCCACTTGGTCAAAAGACTGATAACTCAGGAGTCCTCCAAATTACCTTCAAATCCTCCACCAGAAGCGAAACATCTGTGGAACAAAAGAAATAAGCTATTCATCTACCAGGATAAACTCTGCAGAAGATACATCAATCCCAGAACCCATGAAATGGTCTGGCACCACCACCAGCACCACCACCATCAGTGCTAGTCTGCCCCAGGGACTCGACTCCACCTGCAGGGAGCTGCTCCATCCAAGCTGCAGTATTATCTCCCCCGGAGGTGTGAAGTGGCGCTAGTGCCCATCACCAGAATCTGCAGGTGGCATCACGACAAACTTTTATATTTTTCATCACCATTCTCTAACCCTCTTTTCAGTTGATCACCAGGGTCACGCGTCTGGGCAGGCCACCAGTCCCCATACAACCCTGAGTGATTCATTTGCACCACAACGTCTGGATTCACTACTTGCCATGTAGTCCTGAATTATCTGGGTAACTGTATCGACCTCTATAACAGGACATTCTTCATACGCAGCCTGTCTCATTGTCCTAGTGTCTATAAGGCACCGATCAAAAAGGCTACTCTTTTTTCTCTGTTGGGCTTCTTGCCCAGGGTCACCCACCATTGCAGCTCTTTTAGCTCTGGATTAGACTTGCATTTGTACCTCGGTTTGGTCGGTGTTCTTCTCCTGATTCTTGAGATGCCACCATTGCTATTATGAAGTGCCTGAAGTCTAAGGTGTTATTCCTCTCCAACTCTTCTTCTCTTCTTATTCCGGTACTTGGATATCCTTGCAACCCATCATTGTTCCAATGTTTCGCATTTTTCAGGTGGGCAAACAGATTGTTGTTAGTCCGCCCATGAACATTTAACCCTCACAGGTACTCCAAAAACGCCTCAGTCATGGTCCACACCAGGACTAGCAATTCCAGTTTGATTGAGCTGTCATTTTTGGAAATCCTTTTCGTGTCCAATAGGGATTGACTGGTGTAATTAATCATCCTTTTAATCTCTCTTTGACCTGGGCCAGCACTACTCCTAGGTGTAGAGACTCCCATCTATGTATAACACAAACGTTCGAGAAAAGTCAGCATAGGCCAGGATAGAGGCATTAGTTAATGCGATCATCACTACCGTCTGACCCTTTTAATACCTGGCTTTTCCCCTCAGTAGCTCATGCAGTGGTCTTTGTGAAGTCCTTCATAATCTTCAATATTACCCTGACAGGTCCAGGAACTCTCTTATTTCTTAACTTCATGGCCACAGGCCACTTTTGCATGGCGGTTTCCTTATCATTTGAAGGGTACACACCTTTGCTGGAGACTGAATGTCCTAGGTATTCGATTTCCTTCTGGGACAGATGACACTTTTGAGGCTTTATCTTCAGTTTGTGTTTCAGAAGCCACTCTAGTATCTGCCCAAGTCTGACAAGATGCTTTTTAAACATGTTGTAGTATATGATGATGTCATTGAGGTATATTAACGTTGCCTCGAAGTTCAAGTCTCCAAGACACCTCTCCATCAACTGCTGGAAAGTCTCTGGTGCATTAGACAACTTTTCTGGCATCTGGTTGAACTTGAATAGTTCCATAAGGATGGAAACAGTTTTCAGCTGGTTCTGCTTGGCTATGGGGACTTACTAGTAGCCACTGGCAAAATTGAGAGATGATAAGTATCCCTAGTGTGAACAGAGATTGATCTTTGATAGGGGGTATTAGTATCGTTCCGTGCAGCCATTCAACCGCTGATAGTCTACACTGAATCTCAGGGCCCCGTTTTTCTTGTGGACTAACATGATTGCTTTCGCATATCACCCCTTTTTGTTGCATGTGGGACAACAGATCCTCCACTTCTTGGTACATCTGAGGTGGAATCTGACAATATCTTTGGCTAGGGTCACATTTGCGATGTGCCCCTAGCCTGCCGGATTCCGGTATTATCTTAGAACTTTTTCCAGCGCCGCATAGCGTTTCCGCTATGCGGTGCTGGAAACCGCTGCCCTTAGTTACCCGCTGTTTACCTGCACGACCTGTCACACAGGCAGCGGCTCGGAGGGCGTTTTACAGCGCCGCACAGGAAATCGTGTCTGCAACGGTTTCCTGTGCGGCGCTGTAAAACGCCCTCCGAGCCGCTGCCTGTGTGACAGGTCGTGCAGGTAAACAGCGGGTAACTAAGGGCAGCGGTTTCCAGCACCGCATAGCGGAAACGCTATGCGGCGCTGGAAAAAGTTCTAAGATAATACCGGAATCCGGCAGGCTAGGGGCACATCGCAAATGTGACCCTGGCCTTTCTCATATGGGGGCTGTATGTAGCAATTTCATGCATGGCATCTATTATTCTAAAGTTGTCATTGTGTCTGGTGAACACTTTTTGGTATTCCCCCAACAGGTCTTCCACCTGCCCCACTTGTCTGGGGAAGAACTCAGACAGATCTGTTCCAGGATGTCATGACTGCTTCTTGTCTTGTATCCTCTCGTCTTCTTCTTGATGGACAGCAGCAATGTTCATGGTTTTCCATCCACAAGTGTTAACTTCACAGCATATGACCTTGCGAGATTCTCCCACATCATGTAGACTCATGCTACATCTTTTCTGGGAGCCAGCCCAGGCTTGTTTTGCTGAAATTATGGCATCTTGCCAGCACACTCCCTGACACATGGTTGCTAAGGTGTGGGTGACCAGCAGTCCCGACATCACTTCTCCTGTCTCCTGAGGTATGATTTTTACTTCCACTCCCTCCAAAAATATCTGGTTCAGGAGTGTCATAGTGAGCACCGTCTGACCATGAGTCAGGGCAGACGTAGGGGGCACCACCATTTTTCCTAGGGGTTGAGATGCAACAGATTGGCTCTGGATTTGACTAGCCTGGATAAGCTGTTGGAATACTTTTCAACTAGTGTGGTGCATGGCTGCACGTTTCCAGTTGATTCATTATTGGCTGTACACCAGAAACTGTACCGCTTCCTTCAAAACTTTTAGCCCCAAAGTCATGATGGGTTCACCTCCAATGGAGCCTTCCAATAGCATGATCCTCTTCTTTCTTAAGTTCTGTCTGCAAACTCGTATCTTCATCCACACCACCCCTACCACTGAGATGGGTAAATGATTGGCGGCTGTCAGCCGGATGGGTGGAACTCCTTGTGATCAAGCAAACTTTGGGAAATACTTGCAGAAGTAAGCTTCTGGCATTGTGGTCACCTTGGACCTTGTATCCAAGGTTGTATTCAACAAATTCTCTGCCCGTTCAGCTCAGCACACATAGTGGGGCTCTTAGAAATGATGTATTCAGTGCCTTCAATCCTTCTTACAGAGAACTCTTCTCTGTGGTATGCTCCCTGACCACGTGGCATTTTAGTTTAATGGGTGCTCCCATCATTTGCTGTCTCACGCAACTCCTCGACATATGTCTCATCCCTCCACAAGTCCATCACTCAATCTGGTGGGCATTTAGGTCTATATGGCTGTTCTACTCTAGGTGAGGAGAATACTTCATCTCTAGTCGTTATTCATACTGAGGTACTGGATTTGACTCCTGGTTAGCTGCATGGCTTTTTCTGATGCTCTTTAACTCTCTCATGATCTGCACTTCCTGACCAATCTGGTTCGACATTAGCACCCCGGATGTCGTTACTTTATAACTTTGAACCACACCAGCCACAGCTGGAATCTCTTGTTCTCGAACTCTAGCTTCTGCTCCAAACTTCGAGGAAGCTCAAGTTGGGATTGCAGCACAGATGTTCTTTGAGGGCCTTTCTAAGATAGGGGTGCTCTAAGACTGCAACCAGCTACTCTCTTAATACTTTGTCCGGGGAACCTAGTCCCCTATATTTCCCTTCAGCCTTCTTATTAATGTGATCTGTTACTTCCCGTAGATTGTTCATATATTGGGCCACCATCTCTCCCTTTTTCTGGACCAGATGAAAGAAACAATACGCAAGTTACCTAAATCGGTCATATCACCATGCGTATCCTCTAGAATCTTCATAAATTTATCTTCTGTCATGATTTTGTGGTTGTCTGAACATGACCATCTGTTGGGCCTCTCTGTCTAATGTCAACAAAGCTATCTCTGCCTGTAATGAAGGTGTCATAGGGTGCAATATTCTCTTCAGAAGTTCTAACCAGTCCCACATAGTCCCACATAAGTAGTTTGTAACCCGTAAACTTCGGTATGTTGCTGAGCATAGCTTCGATGGGGAGGTTGCTCCTCGTGGACTCATTTACCGACTGATCCGGCATTTATGCTGTTGAATTGTTGCATCCTGCCATCTACGCCAAGTGTAACCAGGTACAAGGAAGTAATGCAGTAAACAATGAGGAGACAATGGTAACTAAACCAATAACAGTTTACTTTACACAAATAAGAAAAACAGGTGAGTTTGGCACTGGGTTAAGGAATAGCACAGTTGATAGCAATAAAACTGATAATATTCCAATAAGAGATATACCGTACTAATAAAGATATGCAAGATTTAAACACATAACACATTGTTAAATAACGATCAACATCAATGATATTGTAAGGTTTCTAGGGTCTCCATGGAATTGCTATATCTTCTTGCCCTGAAAATGAAGTCTGGTGCCACGCCTTGCCCTTGAACTTCCTGTCCATCCTGCTTATAAGTATGGTTTGTCGTTTTATTGTCTGCCTAAGTATTTCATGAAAGCTGATCTCTGAGTCTCCTGGTTGCTGCTAACCTTCTTGCATCCCTCTTCTTAGCTCTGTGCTCTGCTTCATTACTTTTCAGCTGCCTGCAGTCCATGGTGAATGATTCTGATCCTGGCTTGGTTTCCTCCCTTCAAGACCTCTTGGAGAAAAGCCCTATTGCCTCTGGACTTCCTGGGTCTGTAAGAACTTTTGATTCTATGTTTAAATTATCAGTGTACTTAATCTGGAACTAAATCGGTGTGGGATGTGTGCGGGACTTTTTCAGCAGTAAGAAGTACGCTGATAACCATCTGTTTGCTGGACACTTCACGTAATAGTGCTGGTCGTACTCCTGCATATTATTTCTGGACAATTACGTATTCGTGCTGCTCGCATATTATTTCTGAATATTCACATATTAGTGCTGGTCGCACTTGCATTTAATTTTAGGATTTAACTTGTTAGTTTCTGTTTCTTAATCTGTTTTTTATTATTTGGAATATAAATTATTTACCCAAAACCCTGGTTTCAGTTTCGTTATATCTCACGCTATCAGATTCCTAAGTATCTACATCTCATGTACAGAACCATGGGATTAATGGGGCTATATAAATGAATAATAATAATTAATAATAAAAATAAGTGTGACAGATATCTTAATCCTAATTCCCAAACCTGAGAAGCGTCATTGTCACTCCTCTCCCTGTCATCTATTATTTAAACAGCACTAAACACCACACAGGCCCTAACAGGTGTCAAAAACACTAGCTACTAGACTGCAATTCCAAGTTGGCAGGTAACTTCACAAATTCAGTACGATGATCATCTTAGCTTCTTGAAATGTGGTCCCAGTCCCCACTTAGTACTGTAAATTTGTAAAGAAAGCAACGACCCACAAACACGGTCTTCCGCTACAGCCTGGTGGTCTCTCAAAACTGGGCAGAATCTTCTCCTAGAATTAGCCATGAGTCTTCCCCTGGAAAAGGCCACAGATCTTCCTCAAGAACTGAACATGGATTTTCCTCTGGAATCGGTCACAGGTCTTTAGCTGTAAGCCCTCTCCACTGCTCATACAACCATCCTGCTACAGGTTCAGATCCCAACTTCGCCCCTTCTTGGCTCTCCCAGCCACAGCTGTCACTTGACCTGGTGCCTCCTCCAGGACTGCCACTAGGAGTTTCAGGGACCCTGACAGGCAAATATTTTGGGGCCCCCCTGAGACTCCACCCATGATGTCCCCCCACCCAAGCTCCACCCCCACACCTCGAACCTTCCCCCTGGGGGGTCTGGCCAGAATTCCCCCACACCATGTGGGCACTTATTCCCCTGGGATGGGTTTGGGGGCCCCCTCCACACCATGTGGGCACAGTGGGCACATATCCCCCTAGGGTGGGTCCCGGACCCCCTCCACACCATGTGGGCACAGTTTGCACTTATCCCCTCCACACCATGCTGGCATTTATTCCCCCTGGGGGTGAGGATCCGGTGGGGCCCCATACACCGACCAGCCAGTTGCCATCTCACACCGGCCCTGCCGCAGCGGCCATTATAGCCATAGGCCATTTGTGCTGCACTAACTGCTGCCTTTACCTACAGCGCTGCGCTGGTGATGGCAGCTGTGCCTCCTCCTAATTCCTCTCCTCATGTGCTGTGCTGTAAAATGGCCGCGTCCCCGGATCCATCCTCCTCTCAGCTCCTGTCCCTGCTGTCTGTGTTTTGGTGGGGTGGAAAGGGTAATGGCTTCTAGGACCATCCGAGTCCCAGCCTCTCTTTATTCTGGTGGGTGGGGATGGTGGGTGGGGATGGGTGAGCCCGGCCATGGCCGTGGTGGGAATGTTACTGGATGTGCGTGCCTGGGCTTGCCTGAGTGGGCCCCCTGTTCAGTAGTTCTGAGCAGGTGGGTGGGCCTGGGCTGGCCTTGGTGGGCCCCCTGTTCAGTAGTACTGAGCAGGTGGGTGGGCCTGGGCTGGCCTTGGTGGGCCACCTGTTCAGTAGTACTGAGAGGGTGGGTGGGCCTGGGCTGGCCTGTGTGGTCCCCCTGTTCAGTAGTACTGAGATGGTGGGTGGGCCTGGGTTAGTCCCCTGTTCAGTACTACTGAGCAGGTGGGCAGGCGGGTCCCCTGTGCATACGACGAGAGGTCCGCTGCTGCTGATGTGGTCTGGCTGGCCTAGCTTAGCTAGCAGCGTGTGTCAGCCAGCTGGGGGCGGGTCCTGCTCCCTAATGCCACACAGCTACGCCCCCTGCAGTGACGGCCAGGCCCCGGCACCTTGATCCAAATGGCCATGCCCCCTGCAGTCAGGCCCGGGGCCCCTGACTCCTGGCAGAGCATTACCAACCTCGTGGTGGCCCTGGCCTTGTCTCTTCTCTTCCCTGTGTCCTTTTCTCTTCAGTTCCTTCTACTTTCCTCATCTCTACTTTTCTCTTTTCTATCATCTTTTGGTCAGCAGATGATGACATCTATTTATTACTTCATCCCCTTACAAGGCTATGTGCACACGTAGAGTATTTGGTGAGTTTTTACCTTAGTATGTGTAAGCCAAAACCAGGAGTGGAACAATCAGAGGAAAAGTACTGACTAGGAGAATAATGTTGCCAGGTCATTTTTAACTCCACTACAAACACTGTAAAACTAAAGAACATTGGTGGAACTGCTTTTTTTTTTTACTAATTCACCGCACATGGATTTTTTCCCCCAGTTCTTCAGTACATTACATTGTAAAGTGAATGGTGCCTTTCGAAACTACAATTCATCCAGAAAAAAAGCTTGTCCTCAGTCGGCGATGTTGATACAAAAATAAAATAGTTATGACCCTTGAAAGAAGGATAGGGAAAAGAGAAAACATGAAAAATGACTCAATCATGAAGGGGTACATATGGGCTCTTGCTTGACTTTTTTCAGTGACAGACACCCAGTAAAATCTATGGGTGCGAGGACAACATTGGATGCCACTGTATGGCATCCGATTTTTATGGATACATTACAATTCTGTAAAATAGGAAACTGTAAATGATTAATTGGATGAGTTACTGCTAGGGATGGGCGAATCTACTCGCTACTATTCGGGACTCGCCCTAATAGTAGCGGACTCGGGGGACTCGTTACTCGCCGAGTTTCCTTAGGAATTGCTCGGGGGTAGCGAGTCCCTGTACTTTTGCAGTGTATCTATACAGATACACTACAAAAGTACCCTAAAAGTTAATCTAAGGGGTTAAAAACAATAAACATTCATACTCACCTCCTGTGGGGCCTGTACCTTATGTACCGGGACCGGTACCGAAGACCTCCGGACGTCACAAGACCTCAGATCACCGGGAGAAGATGGGCTGAAGGACCTGTGAGATTTCAGCCAATCAGCATGCGGCAGAGCGGTCACATGGGTTTGTCACGTGGCCGCACTGCCAGCCAATCAGATTGGCCAGATCGCTCATTGGCTGGCAGTGCGGCCATGTGAGAAACCCATGTGACCGCTAGCCACATGCTGATTGTCTGAAATCTCACAGGTCCTTCAGCCCATCTTCTCCCGGTGATCTGAGGTCTTGTGACGTCCGGAGGTCTTCGGTACCGGTCCCGGTACATAAGGTACAGGCTCCACAGAAGGTGAGTATGAATGTTTATTGTTTTTAACCCCTTAGATTAACTTTTAGGGTACTTTTGTAGTGTATCTGTATAGATACACTGCAAAAGTACAGACTCGCTGGACTCAGACTCGCTGGACTCGCAACGAGTACAGAGTCTCGGACCCGGACTCGTTAGAGTCCAGCGATTCCGAGTATTAGGATTCGCCCATCCCTAGTTACTGCTTTTGTAAAAAAAAAAGGACTGCATATGAAGGACTCAAATAGTCGGAGTGATTATTTATACTGTCGTGTGAACCCAGGCTTATATTAATTATATATTGAGAAATAATTACAAGTGTCAGTATAAACTCTGCACATTTTCATATTAAATCCAATACATAGAAGTATCCAAAAGTATATGTATTTAAAAATCTCTAAAAAAAAACCACATAAAATAACTTGTGACCAATACGACTCATTTGTATATGTGATATCCATAGTTTGTGCAATAGAAAATTGGTGCAAACGAAAAGCTTCACATAAGGAATCTGCTAAGAACATCAGGCAGTGTATGATAAGCAATTGTATTTATTAACCAAACCCCAGGGGGGCGCTGTTGTATGAGCAAAAACAATATATGAGCATTCAGCGCTGACATGGGGCTGTAGCGGCTTATTTTGCTGTCCGCTGTCTAGTTTCACACTGACAGCTCTATGGGTTTAGGTGATATATCAGTTTTGCTTTAAATAATAATAAAGGAATGTAAATGTAATAAGAGGAGCCTGTTATTTTATGGCGCCTTTTCATCACTTCAAAGCTCCCATTGAAGCAATGTGATTGTTCTTTGCAGCAAATGTGAATATATTTAAGGACTGTGTTCCCAAGCATTATGGGAAATATGAATTTTCTTTTGCCTTGTTATCCAGCTTGGATTAATTGAAAAGCAGGGATATATTGTTCTTTAACTAAATATATACACTTATCAATCATAGCTACAAAATAATCCTTATTTTGTTACTAACATACTGTATATATACTGCATCATCAGTGTTACAGGTTTAACTGTAAGTCATAATTCAGGACAGGTTTGTCGGGCATTTATGTTTGTGTGTGCGATTTTTTTTTTTTGCAATATCAGTTAAAGAAAACTATGTGCCACTTATGTTTTGGAGCCTCAGATAGATAGTGACTTATTGTAACTGTCAGAATACACTCTACCCTTTGGACTTTGCAGACAGATACAGTGCGCAGGGCTGACTGTTGAATGTGAGTGTCTTTGGCACTTTGTTCACCCATCTGAGAGCAGCATAATAAAGAGACAGAGACCACGATTCCAGTGATTTGTCACTTAGTGTCCTGGTTGCTGGCATTTTGGAACAATCCTTGTTTTATCTGCTGCAGATATATGTATTCACTTATATAGCACTATGAATTCACAGTGCTTTACATACATCAGCAGATCTAGCAGTGTTTTGAATGCTGAGCTCGGTATATGCGCACCCAAGCCACTGGCAGCTTTCCATATACAGTGTACAGAGAAAGCTGGTAAATCAGTGGTGGAGGCGTGGTATACAAAACTCATAAATATGCTTGACTACCTGCAGCAGGTTTACTAATCCTTTAATGATAATCTCCACCTGATAAAACAGTGATTATATGAAAACTCCACTAATCAGGTCTGTAAATGACACATTATGGGAAGAGAAGACAGGGCACAAGGAGGGAGTAACACCAAAAAATTATGCAAAAGATATATATAAATTATTATTAATAATAATAATAATTATTATTATTATTATTATTATTATTATTATTATATATCTAGAAAATAGGACAAATCTTTATTTAGTGCCAGGTTGTATTGCACGAATTCATTACATTCATTTCTATGGTACATACTGGTGTTATCAGCACCACGCACTTGCGATCCACATCTCTGTGACCACATTACCATCTTCTCGTATATGCTATTAGTACCTCATATCATTCATTTGGTCTTCATTATACTGAAACTCACCAGGCTGGTCTGTAACTAGTGGGTTTTTCTACACACTTGTTTTATCTGTCATGTTTATGGAGTTTATTATATTGTCATACTCAACCTCCACATTATTATAATACATTTTCATATTGAGGTATGCTCTCGTTGTCTTGTATATCTGTGCGAGGCCATTGATATTGAACAAGTTGTGATTGGTTTTTCAGCCTTGCTGTCCATTGACCTGGGGGCCTCCCATGTTTTTAAGTGTTTTTAATTGTCTTTTTGCATATGTACACTAAATAAAGATTTGTAATATTTTCTATATATCTCTTTTGCATAATTGTTGGTGTTGCTCCCTCCTTGTGCCCTGTCTTCTCTCCCTATAGTGTTGCCCCTACTTGGCACGGCGAGCACCCTCCCCTTTATTTACCAGCTACTATTGTGGTGTGCCCATATCCTTCTTACTGTAAATGACACATTGCTGGAATTGAAGTTTGATGTCTCAGTACCATGCAGCTCTCAGATTAGGTCGCAATAACCTGCTGACAGATTCCCTTTGAATTGTCCTAGGCCTGGTGCTGCCAATCTGCCTACAGTTAAGGGCTAAGCTATGTCCAGACACGTTGGTTTTTGGTGTGAACAGATCTGCAGCAAATCCTATGGGTTGCTTTTTTCTTCTGATTTCTTGGCAGGAGGTTTGCTGTGGATTTGCTGCGTTTTTGGTGCGTTTTGCTGCCGATTTGCAATAGCAACTATACCAAAAATGCAGGAAAGAATAGACATGCTCATTCTTTCAAAAACGTAACAAAACCTGTGATGTTTCCACTTTCTGTGGAGAACAAAACTCAAAGTGTGTGGACAGCTAATCCCAGAATTACATAGGTTTTGGTGGTAACCAAAAATGCAGGATTAGATTATCATAGATTAGCATAAAACCAAAGCAAAACCAGACCCCCAAAACACAGCAAAACCTTACCTGTGTCAACAAAGCCTTACTATTAAATGGGGAAAATCCAAAGCAAGTGATGTGACTGCACAGCCATTGTGTTAGGAAAATTTACTGATGCTTGCTAATGAAGATAAACTGATTTATCAATGAATAGAACCTGTAAATAACTCCCTAAAGAGAAATAAATAGCAAACAATCCATATACATAAATAAATGCAATTTTTTATTAACCTCTTAATACAATGGCAATACATTTTAAACCAATTAGCTGTTAAAGGGGTTGTCCAGGCTTTTGCTATAATTTATATGTGTATCTAGGCATCAAAATGTTGACAGTTTGTAATACACATGCTGTCAACATTTTGCACGGTTACCTAGATACCGCAAATTTGTGGCAGCAGGGGAACGTACGGGGGTGTGTTTGTATTTGAGCCTGCATCGAAGTGGGAAACTTGTCGTTTCCTCCAAGTCTCCTACAAACACACCCCCTCCCCCACTCTACACTATGGACAGCCACCTCCAGGGCTCCTCTCCCTCTCCCCTGTCTCAGTATGAACGGCCAGCCCCAGGGCTCCTACAGCCTGCCCCAGCCGCCAAATGTAACCACCCACACCTCATTGTACACAACGGTCCCCACTGCACTGACACACTGTGCCGAATCTGCTGCTGTGAAGGCGATTCGGCACAGTGTGTCAGTGCAGTGGGAACCGCTGCATGTGTGTGCGCTCACCTTGTGGGCTCTGTGCAGCAGAGCCGAGGTCTGCACTCTGCAGCCTGGGAGTCTGCTGTGGAGCCCAATGCTTCTCTCTCCATACCTCCAGTACCATAGAGCACAGAGCCGGTGGAGCGGTCCTCTCTATACCACTCCACCACCTCTATGCTCTATGGTACTGGAGGTATGGAGAAAGCAGCATCGGGCTCTACAGCAGAGTCCCGGGCTGCAGAGTGCGGTCCTCGGATCCGCTGCACAGAACCTACAGGTGGAGCGCACACACACGCAGCAGTCCCCACTGCGCTGACACACTGTGCTGAATCTCCTTCACAGCAGTGGATTTGGCCCAGTGTGTCAGTGCAGGGGGGACCGCTGTGTACAATTGGAGTGAGTGGCAGGGTGTAACTAGGTTTGCTGGCACCCGGGGCAGAGATCTGATTTGGCGCCCCCCCCCCTCAAAGTAGGTGAGGACCGGGGGGGTGGTTGGGGGGTGCTGTCAGATTTCAGCCGCGGGGATGGGGGGGGGAAGGGGGGGCAGGGAGGGTGCCGCCGGCGTGTGTGCAGGCAGTGTGTGCGGACAGTGTGTGCAGCAAACAGTGTGCGGCAGGCAGTGTGTGCGGCAGGCAGTGTGTGCGGCAGGCAGTGTGTGCAGCAGGCAGTGTGTGCCCGTGTGCAGACAGTGTGTGCGGCAGGCAGTCTGTGCGGCATGCAGTGTGTGCAGACAGTGTGTGCGGCAGGCAGTGTGTGCAGACAGTGTGTGCGGCAGGCAGTGTGTGCGGCAGACTGTGTGCGGCAGACAGTGTGTGCGGCAGGCAGTGGCAGTGTGTGCAGCAGGCAGTGTGTGCGGACAGTGTGTGCAGCAGGCAGTGTGTGCAGACAGTGTGCGGCAGGCAGTGTGTGCAGCAGGCAGTGTGTGCGGCAGGCAGTGGCAGTGTGTGCGGCAGGCAGTGGCAGTGTGTGCAGCAGGCAGTGTGTGCGGACAGTGTGTGCAGCAGGCAGTGTGTGCAGACAGTGTGCGGCAGGCAGTGTGTGCAGACAGTGTGCGGCAGGCAGTGTGTGCAGACAGTGTGTGCAGCAGTGTGTGCAGCGCTGGCTCTAGAGGGAGCACAAGGACTACAGGTGGCAGCATGCTGCTGACTTATGTTAGTTATAAGGAAGGGTGTGAGGACCCAGACATGAATGTGGACATGATAGAGGGCATATGTGGCACCCACCTGTCTCCAGGGCAGCAGCCTCTTGGTGTTGGGGGTCAGTGCACTCAGCTCCGGGGATCTCTCCTCCATGTCAGGAGCGCAGTGAGCAGGACAAGTGCAGTGCGCCCGGCCGCCACCAGATGGCGAGGAGGAGGCGCTTTACAGGTGTCCGGGGACACACTTGTCCGACAGACATGCGAGTCTGTCGGAGGAGACTTGCAAGGAGCAGGAGCTGTGACCCGGAACGGCCTCTTTCTGTCAGGACGGGGAGTGTGCCCCGTCCTGACAGAAAGAGGCCGTTCCGGGTCACAGCTCCTGCTCCTTGCGAGTCTCCTCCGACAGACTCGCATGTCTGTCGGACAAGTGTGTCCCCGCCGTCACTGAGCACTGTCGGATTCCAGCCTCGCTCGCGCCGCTCATATTGCAGCCGCGGGGGGTTGAGGGAGGGTGTGCCGCCGGCGCCCTCCACTGAGTAGCGCCCGGGGCAAAAGGTCCGGCTGCACCCCCCTTGATACGCCCCTGGTGAGTGGTGACATTAGGGGCTGGAGCGGGCTGTAGGAGCCCTGGGGCTGGCCGTCCATACTGAGACTGGGGAGGGGTGGGCCTGTAGAAGCCCTGGGGTGACTGGCCATAGTGTAGAAGCAGGGAGGAGGCGTGTTTATAGGAGACTGGGAGGAAATGACCAGTTTCCCATTTCCATGCAGGCTCCAATACAAACACACCCCCTGGATGTTCCCTGGATGTTCCCTGGCTGCCACAAATTTGTGATATCTAGGTAACCCTGCAAATTGTTGACAGCATGTATATTACAAACTGTCAACATTTTGCAGCCTAGATACACATATGAATTATAGCAAAAACCCGGACAACCTCTTTAAGGGTACTTATTTCTTACCGCCTTTTTAAAACTGCGGCAAGAAACAAGTTAACAACGCCCTCCAGAGTCAGAAAATTTCCAAGAGTTTAGCTTCTGGTTGTAGCTGAGACCCTTTAGAACACAATGCTGGCTGTTTTTTACGGTCACCAGTCATGTGCTTGCCATCATTCGTTGAATAATGACAATTCCATTAAAAAAAGAAAAGTAGAATCAAATGTAAAAATCATTTCTCTCCACTGACATGAAGTAACATGTCAGATGAGAGAGAAAAGGTGTCCCCAGGTCCCTCCTTACTACTGGAAAAGTCGGCCCTCAGCCCCCCTCCTCCTCTTCCCGGTATAAAATGGCAGGTGATCAAAACCCAAATATTTAGTAACTATTGGTAGCACTTGGGTGTACCTCTCCCCCTCCCTCTCATAGTTGTAGAAGAGAGATACATACAAGAGCTCTCAGAGAAAAATATCAATTTTCTAGATAAATTTCAAACCCTTCCCCAACATCTATTATAGGCACATGTGTGTGTCCTCTAGTTATGCCTTATTGGGTGTATTTCTGAACACGGAAAAACTAGTGCAATAAAATTTGAGGTCTACTCCTAAAACATACAAAAAAAGATCAATTAAAAAAGTGAGTAAAAATAATGCACATTGTAATTTTTCAAACTCGTGTTGAATCAACTGGGTAAAAGATCAAACTATTCACTAGTCACTACCTCCCTAAATACTGTAGAGGGTATACATTTACAAAGAAACACATTTATGTTTTATTTTTATTGCTCTTGATCCACACTGCCTCTGCAAATATGACAATCTATTCCAAATAGAGGCAAACCTGTGTTCCAAAATGGAAATATTGCTTCTTCTGTTCCGAGCCCTCCTGTTTGTCCAAAGAGATCTTTTTGAGTACATGTGAGATATCGGTGCACTCATAAGAAACCAAGTGACAAACTGCATAGTCGACTTTTTGGAGTTTTGCCAAAGGGAGAAATCTGGGGATAAAGCAACATTATAGGAATGAATAACCTGATAATTATAAAAATCCTCAATTATGAAAAGGAAAAAAGGACCTGAGCAGTACAAAACGGTAAAAAGCACCATGGTAGAACAGACCACATTGCCTAGTATCTCGATGTGCGTTTCAACTATAGCAATACGTATAATGTGAGTTGGGGTACTGAACAGTGTGATCTTTTCTTTGGGCCATTGATTATGGCTTGTGGTGGGTGTGGGTGATGTCGGACTGCTGTACTTTGCTGAGAGCTTTGGCTTCAAGGGGTTTCATTATAATTTAGCTTTTTTATTAATATTTATTGTATTACTTATTCTCTCAATCATGTTTTCATTGTAGTATGGTGCCTTTGCATTGCTTTATCCTGCACAGAGCCCTTATGAGGATTATTTTCATAACTGAGGGTTTTCTTTTCAACAATGATCATGTTATTTATTCCTATAATCATACTTTAGATCCCTTTATTAAATTCTGTCCATACGTTTGTGCACGTTTTAGGCCTCCACCACTTTAAAGTGCCATAGTGTGATTTACTATTGACCAAACTACGTTCTTTTTTCTGGGTTTTAAGGGGTATTCTTTCATTTTTACTTCTAGCACTTATGTATATAATTATTTCTAATAAAAAAAAATCAGATATCTTTATGCATACAGATTATTTGGTATTTATTTCTCTTAGGGATTTATTTATAGGTTCTTTTCATTGTTTGGGTACTCCAAAAAAGTTTTGGTCACAGATTTATCAATCAATAACCTGGAAGTGTACTGAGCTGGTGGTGATATTAATATGTCCCCTGTTTGCCTCTTCAAGGAGACCAGAGCTGGAGGTGCATGTCATTAGGTTACATTTACACAATCTGTTGCAGACTTTACCTTTCAGCAGAATCATCAGCATTCCGACATTGTAAAAAAAAAGTTTTTACTTGTTACATACCATTATGTTCATCATCATCATCATCATTATTATTATTATTATTATTTATTTATTTATAAAGCACCATTAATTCCATGCTGCTGTACATGAGAAGGGGTTACATACAAAATTATAGATATAGTTTACAGTAAACAAATTAACAATGACAGACTGGTACAGAGAGGAGAAAGACCCTGCCCTTGCGGGCTTACATTCTAGAGGATAATGGGGAGGAGACAGAATGTCGAGGTGCGGCAGCTCTGGTGGTGGTGAGGCGGCAGCTCTGGTGGTAGTGAGGTGGCAGCTCTGGTGGTGGTGAGGTGGCACTGTGGTCATTGCAGGCTGTACGATTTTCTGAAGAGATGGGTTTTCAGATTCCGTCTGAAGGATCCGAGTGTGGTGCATAATCGGATGTGTTTGAGTGCAGAATTCCAGAGGATGGTGGCTATTCGGGAGAAATCTTGGAGGCGGTTGTGTGAGGAACGAATAAATGTGGAGAAGGCACTACTACCAAGAAACGGGAATAGTGATCTACAATGGTGAGGGCGTAGACATAGCCTGACCGACTCAGGGTCGGCTTCACATGGTCCAAGGCTATGAGTTCAAGTGGCTGCCTGGAGACAATTGGCTGTAGAGGAGCTCTCTGGCTGTCACGATCCTTCCTTTGCAGGTTGCATGGGCCACTGTCTCTTCACTATTTCTCGATGGCCTTCCTCATGTCAACCCAATAAAATTGTTCACACAGCAGAACTTCCAGCTTCTTCCACCCGATGTGCCCTGTCCCATCGTGGTACGCTCCCAGAACCATCTGGACATCTCTCTTCAGGATCACTATCTACCAGACCAGTTTATGGGTTCATGCATTGATGTGCCACCTGCACAGCTTACCCCCATAGATAAATAATTTGCTCTTTTCTTTCCACAACTGTTATATCTCTTGCGAAGCATCTGGAACAGGGCGTGAGTTGGCTTGCGTCAACATCTCCTTAACTAAGCGGGTGGCTGGGTGGCTATCTTGCGTTTCGGCCCAACCGTGGTGGGGTAACAGGTTGAATGTCACTTCTTGCATGACAGGCCGCTTGTCTCTCACACCATGGGAACACTGGGACGCTCTGCTGAAAAAGCCAGTAGCTTTATCTCTTCCAGCTCCTCTGGGACTTCTCCCGCATCTGGCAAGTTGGGCATCCTTGACAGCGCATCAGCGTTGGCGTTCTTATGCCCTGCCTGGTACTTGATGGTACAGTTGTAATTGGACAACCGGGCCATCCATTACTGTTCCAGTGCACCTAACTTCGCAGTAAATGGGTCAGCGGATTATTGTCCGTATAGATAGTAAACGTCACTGAAGCCAGGTAATGTTTAAAGCGTTCAGTTACAGCCCAGACTATGGCAAGGAACTCTAGCTTGACTGAGCTATAGTTGTCAGGGTTCTTTTCTGTAGTACGAAGCTTCCTTCTGGCATAAGCAATTACTCTCTCCTTGCCTCTCTGCACAGGAGATAACATGGCTCCCAATCCTACGTTGCTTGCATCTGTGTAGAGCACAAACGGTTGGCCATAGTCAGGGTAGGCCAGGATCTCGTCCCCTGTAAGGGCCCACTTCAACGGGTGAAGGAGTCTTATACTCTGCTGTCCAATTCAAATGGAGGACTCGGGTTCTTGGCCTTCTTGGATTAGCTTACCAGGAGATCTTGCAAACGCGCTGCTATCTTTATGAAGCCCTTGATAAACCTCCGGTAGTAGCCTACCAGTCCCAGGAACTGTCGTACTTCTTTGATGATAGTGGGCCTCGGCCAGTCCCTGATTACGGTGACTTTATCAGGGTCTGGTGCCACACCTTTAGCGCTGACCACATGCCCTAGGTACTGTAACCTGGGTTTCAGTAAGTGGCACTTGGACAGCTTCACTTTCATGCTAAAATTGGATAATGCCTCAAATACCTCAGCCAGGTGATTCAGATGGTCTTTGTATGTCTTCGAGTAAACGATTACGTCATCCAGGTACAGTAACACGGTTGCAAAGTTTCTATGCCCCAGGCAACACTCGATCAACCTCTGGAATGTTCCCGGTGCACTGCAGAGTCCAAACAGCATGTAGTTGAACTCACAAAGGCCCATCGGTGTCATGAACACGGTCTTTTCTCTGTCTGCTTCTGTCACAGGAACTTGCAATACCCACTGGTGAGATCTAAGGTGGAAAAATAGTTAGCAGTTCTCAGTGCAGCTAATGACTCTTCAAGTCTGGGTGACGGATAAGCATCTTTATGTGCAATGCGATTTATCTGCCTGTAGTCAACACATATTCTCATTGCACTATCTTTTTTCTTTACCAGAACTAATGGAGCTGCCCAGGGGCTACAACTATCTCTGATCACCCCAGCCTCCTTCATTTCACATAACATCTCTTTGGCACATTGATAGTGAGCTGGTGGTACAGGCTGGAACCTGTTTTTAATGGGCGGATAGTCTCCAGTGGGAATGTGATGTTGTACCCTTTTTATCTGCCCAAAATCTAAAGGATGTTTACTAAAGACCCGTTCATATTCTTGAACTACCCGGTAAATTCCATTCTTTTGGTGCGAAGGGCTGGAGTCAGTGCCTACATGTAGCTTCTGATTCAAAGATTCTACTGACGTTATGGTGTTGTTATTGACAGTGAACAGCTTAGCAATTGTAGCATGCAGAGGTAGTTTGACCTCTTCTTCTCCACAGTTCAAGATACATATTGGTACTCTCCCCTTGCGGACTTCGATTACCCCTCTGGCTGTTACGACAGTGGGCCTACTATCTAAGTACACGGGCTCCACCAGGGTCTGATAGTATTGAACCCTAAGGCCTATCGCTGCCCGACACTAGATTAACATTTCACTTCTCGGGGGTACTGCAAGGGGGAACTGAACTGCCTAACCCCGCCCCAGGCTGGAATTTATAGGGGAAATACTACTGGGACTGATCTGAATCCTCACCTGCACCTGGATGTATCAGAGAATTTGGTGACCTATAAAGCTGATTAAATTTAGTGGCCAGATGTCAGAGTAACAAGTCCAGTTGTTTTCTGTTTGTTTGTGGATATTCAGTCAGGTATCTGCCCTGAGCGCTCGCAAAGAGGACACTGCACTGTGTACATATTGTGTTGGTTCAAATGATTAGTCGTGTAAATATATATAAATCAACGAGAAAGCAGGGTACCAGGAATCTATTGTAAGTAAGGCAGGAGGTGGGTGTAAGATTGTATTCCTGAGAGAACCATGTGTCATGGTCATGGTAGCACCTTGGGTAGACCTTTTACCAGATAAGGGTAGGAGTGGCATGGCATGGGAGTAGTCCTTCTCCTCTCCATGAAGCTGTCACTTGGGATCTCTCAGGTTGTATAAATTGTATGTTGTGGTTTGTGGCTGTTGTGCCCAATTTTGTTTAAAAGTGGAATACTGTTATTTATTGCAAGTTATGAAAGAAATTTGTTTGGTATCATACCATGGTCAGAGTCATTCATAGCAGTGCTGTATCTCATTCTCACATTTGACCGGTGTTCTGGTTGGTACAATCCGATGTGTGATCTGTAGTTTTACAAATAGAAATATTAAGATGTGGACCTCTCTTTAGGTATAAAATAAGCTTGATTTCACATACCGTACGTTTAAGATTTTGGAAATTCAACTCTCTTTTGGCAGAATGTGCTTATTATTTCAAAAGAGGAAAAAAGATTAGTGGCTGCCAAAAACATCAGTTTATCTCCTGGGAAATAATAGGATAGAGGAGATAAAATGTAGACTGTCCGCTTGGTCAAATGGTCAGTTTTACAGATCTAGCATCATTCTCTCATTTACATCTCAGTAGTTTCTGGTCAGTGATCTGCTGAGGGATCTTAGGGCCCTTTCACTTCAGCGGTAATTTGAAATTGCGGCAGATGCGGTGAAAAAAAACGCATCTGCCGCGATTGCCGCATAGCCGCTGCATAACCGCTGCACTTGCGGCGCGGTTGTGGTAATCGCCATAGTAAGTATAGGGGGACTTGCGGCAGGTGCGGCAAGTGCGGTTTTGCACTTGCGGCAGGTGCGGCCGCGAAAAAAACCGCGGTCAGCCGCAGTTATATTTATTATAGCAATATAAGAACACAAAACTTCTACAGTATGTTCGATTTGGGGCTATGTTGTTAAATACACCCCTGATGAAGCATGTTGTGTGAAACCCCTGTCGAGTTTGGTGAGCACCTTCTCCCTCATTTTTTTGGTATTATGTTTATGTACTTGTGTTGATTTGTTTCTTGATATTATTAGTAGCTATTTTGTGGTGGCTAAATTATAGTGGCAATCATCATCATGGGTATTGTTTTTTAGTATAATGGCTTATTATTATTTATAACTAATTATCTTAGTACACAAAGCAAAACAATTACCGTATATACTCGTGTATAAGCCGAGTTTTTCAAAAAATGTGCTGAAAAGTCCCCCCCTCGGCTTATACATGAGTCACTATACGTCTGAGTGTGGGGGGGCCGGTGCCTGGGGGCTGGAGGAGGCAGGTGGAGGCTGTAATATGAGCGCCCGGTCACGTGGGGCCGCTCATTAGTGCAATGCAATATGCACTGCATCCCCCTGTCCATCAGCGGCAGGGGGAGCTGTGCATATTACATTGCGCCCCCCCCCCGCTGTGGTATATACAGGCCCCCGCTCCCCCCCCCGTGGTATATACAGACCCCCGCTCTCCCCCCCCGTTGTATATACAGACCCCCGCTCCCCCCATCGTGGTATATACAGGCCCCCACTCCCCCCAGTAGTATATACAGGCCCCCCGCGGTATATACAGGCCCCCCCGTTCCCCCCCAGTGCTATACATGCCCCCGGTAGATTCTACCCGTCGGCTGGCGCATCCACAATGACGTCATTGTTTCTGCGCGGTCACATGATGCTTGGTAGAAGCAGAAAGGAGACTGGATGGAGGACGCACGATGACAGTGAGGAGGGTAAGTATGAAAGCGATTCTTTTATAGGTGTGCGGCAACTACCGGAGGCATGTATAGCACTGGGGGGTGGAAACAGGGGGGGCCTGTATATACCGCGGGGGCCTGTATATACTACTGGGGGGAGTGGGGGCCTGTATATACCACGAGGGGGGGAGCGGGGCTCTGTATATACTACTGGGGGAGTGGGGGCCTGTATATACTACTGGGGGGAGTGGGGGCCTGTATATACTACTGGGGGGAGTGGGGGCCTGTATATACTACGAGGGGGGGAGCGGGGGTCTGTATATACAACGGGTGGGAGAGCGGGGGTCTGTATATACCACTAGGGAGGCTGCTGTATACTACCACTGGGGAGGCTGCTGTATACTACCACAGGGGAGGCTGCTGTATACTACCACTGGGGAGGCTGCTGTATGCTACCACAGGGGGAGACTGCTGTATACTACCACAGGGGAGGCTGCTGTATACTACCACTGGGGAGGCTGCTGTATACTACCACTGGGGAGGCTGCTGTATACTACCACTGGGGAGGCTGCTGTATACTACCAAAGGGGAGGCTGCTGTATACTACCACTGGGGAGGCTGCTGTATACTACCACAGGGGAGGCTGCTGTATACTACCACTGGGGCTGCTGCTGTATACACCACTAGGGCTGCTGCTGTATACACCGCTGGGGCTGCTGCTCTATACACCTCTGGGGCTGCTGCTGCTGTAACACTGCTGGGGCCTGTATATACCACTGGGGAGGCTGCTGTATACCACACTGCTGGGGGCTGTATACCTGTGCTGGGGTCCACCCTCGGCTTATACACGAGTCAATAGGTTTTCCCAGGTTTTGGGGGCAAAAGTAGGGGGGTTGGCTTATACACGGGTCGGCTTATACACGAGTATATACGGTATCTTAGTAACTACGTCTGTTATGAGCACATTAAATTCTTTTAATCGTGTTGTCACTTTTACAGCCTCACAGCCTTATACTAAAGCCTATAGGGTTTCTACCGTCCAACTCCATTTTTCATATCTACATTATTTGGTTGTTTTTGCGCTTTATCTATAGGTTATTTGTATATCCATTGCATGAGACTATTCAAATGTTTTTGTACTACGTTGGTTTTTGTTGTTGACTAGTTAGAATGCCATACTGACCCTTGCTCAGTTTGCAAAGTGACTATACAGTAACATGCTTAATGTGCATGTGAGCATCAGAACTGGAACCCAGAGCAAAGGTGAATCATGTATATTTTATAACATGGATAGCAAGCTGGCAGAGGTAGTGTGATATTCTGTTTTAATAATGTTTTATTTGGAATCCTAGGTCTTGGCATTCATATATATGTACTTTTAGATGTATCAACTAGCTGAACAGTGTGCTGCAGACTCATTCATAGAAGCAGTGTCCATAATTACAGTTGTCTTTTCCTGCAAGATCCTGCGACACAAAAATGGTTAAGGAATGGTTTGAACAACTTCTATGAATGTCTATTTGGCCTTTAGGCATCTGTGGGATGTGCTGGAAAACAAGATTGATCCATACAAGCCCCATTCCTACCTTAAAGGACTTTAAATGGTTTTGTCTTATCATCCTTTGCAGGAGCATCCCACTTCTATATCTCCCATCATCCTGCTTGAAAGGGGGATGCACTCTTGGTTGATTGACACTTATGACCTCTGACATGTTTGTGATGTTGGCCTGAAGTGTGTGCTCGCTGATTTCTCTATATAAGGCAGCTTTACCTCTGCAGCATTTAGGAATAGAGAAAGCTTGTAAGAGTCAGAAGTAAACTGCTCTCCTTGGATCCTAGCCAGCTACAGAGCAGTGCTTACAGGCTATACTGGAAAGACCTTGTTAGTAATGTGCATGCACATACGTGTGACATTCAGAGTGCAGTGCCGGGCATTGGTCGGATACAGAGTGTCATGGGTGGTAGTGGCTGTGCCCACTGACTAGTATTCCAGTCAAAGTGAAAGGCACATAGCTGTGGATGTGCGGGGAATAACATAGACATTACTGTTTCCCTGTAGCTAGATGTTAGTTGTGTGCCCTTTGATATTGGTGCAGAGAAGTAGGATAGATAGGAGACAGTTCAACAGTAAAACAAGTGGACTTTTACTTCAGATAACAGCCAAAAGGTACACAGCTATTGATAGTATACCATGCTCAGGTCACAAAGTTCCAGAAACAGGCACATAGCATTAGAAGCAAGGAAAAGACACATAAGTGGTGTGATTTTCAATAAGTTCAGGCAGTGCCTATGTGGCGCCCCTGCGTTCAGGAGGCCACAAAGGGAACTGCAGGCAGGCAGGTAGGACAATTGTTGCACATCAACACCCTCACAGCCCACACAACCCACGTACGGTAGATGGCAGCATCCAGCCCTGAGATTGGAGACTCTAGGCAAGCGAGGGGTGGTGGATTTAGAGGAGTGGGTTGGGCACACACGTAGTCAGGTGACTTGACAGTAGAAATAGTGAAGGGGGAGGAGGAAGGAGTCAGTAGGCCATAGTGAGCCGACCAGCCAAGATCAAAAGTATGCACTATATATAATGAAATTGCCGCTACACTGAACACAACATGCTAGGGAACAAGCTAAATGGCTGATACATGAAATGCAGGATTTGTCTGTGCAGCTAATGAATGCATGTATGAAAATGAACACAGTAAATACTGTACTGGAATAAATGAATTGAGAGACTTAGCTTCATCACTGACGTCACTGCGAAGAGCCCGGTAACTGCGCCAAAGTGCTCTCAAACTTACCGGGTCCTACTCTGACACTATGTGTGGTCTACATTGCTGGGAAGTGATTTATATGCCGGTGTAATGCAATTAAAAAACCAGCTGGTAGTGGTCTGAACCAGGACCAGGGCTACAGTAAGATGGAGGTGAAGGTGTAGCTACTGGGCGGGGAAGGGAGCACAGTCAAAACAAGTCATATTAAATACATAAGGACTGGCTTCACCTTTTTAAATGTGCAGGTGCAGGCAAAAAATATGTGTATGCACTATATATAATGAAATTGCCGCTACACTGAACACTGTTCTACCCACTGGAACTATCCCATCTACACTGCTATTCCATCATCCCCGGAGGTTCTGCAGCAGCGGCGGCCCCATCACTGGCCGCACATAGTGGGTGGCGTCACGACTGACAATCCCTTGTAAATATTCCCCTTCTTATTGTCGAGCCAGGGACACGGTCCGGACCAGGACCACCCGTGACTTCCCCAGTAGCCGACCCGGTCCGGTACCGAGTACCCCCATCCCCATGGGCCCGACACCTATCCTGCTGTCCAAGCTGACACAGCAGAATTTTTTTTTGTCCCACTAGAGTGGCATACTAGAGTAATATTCTCCAGCAGACCACCAAGTCCCTGCTTCCTCTAAACTTCATGCATTGTAGAATTCCTGTGTTCCCAATTCCTTTATGGGGGATACCCTCTAGGCCCGTACTCCTCTTGCATCCACAGCTTTGAATTTCTGGTAAGCTAAAAGCACAGTGCAGTCCAGGGCATTCCATCTGCCCACAGGGGGCTAGTCCTCAGGTTATCCTACAGTTTGTTTCAGGCCATTCTGTTCCCATACAGCCTGCACGGCAGGATTATTTGGGTAAGGTCTTGTTGTCTAATACCACCCCTGTGTGCTAGTCCTGGACATAGCGCTTTACACATGTGCTGTGTCCGACGCCGTGTTACTGAAGTGAAATCCTTCAAGTTTATAGTGCACAGGCGATGGAAAATTATAAATGGAGGCAATGGAGGGGAAATATTTACATTAAACTTGGACAAGCACGTAGGGGAGGTTTTGAACACCAAGACCAGACCCAAATAGTAAAGCCCTGCTGCACCCTTCAATCAACTGCTGCAATGATTTCTAAAACTTTGATTACACTTTTCTATGAAATTAAGCATCCAATCTCTCACCTAAAGGTACATTTGCTTTCCGCATCCTAGTACCTGTATGGGACTGGCTTTACTTTATACAAAAAAATCCTGATGGTTGGTTCTTTTTAATGGATAAATTGTGATAGGTACTTGGGAACCAGGTTGGGCCATTATTAAACTTCATTCATGGATTATATGGCCTATAGGTGCCAACTTACAAATGGGTTTTGGCTTCTTATTTGTCTTTACTCTTGACAACAGTACCTGTTGTACTACATAGGTGATGACCGCAATCATAAACCTTCAGTCACTGTCATAAAGGTCAATCTGCCCCTGTTTCACGCTTGTAAATCGTTAACAGTTTGGGCATTCTCTACATTTTTAAATTTTTAACTCACAAATAGGGATGGGCGAGTCTACTCGCTAGGACTCGTTACTCGGCGAGTAGTAAGGGACTCGCAGGACTCGGTACTCGGCGAGTTTCCCAGCGATTACTCGCACAGTAACGAGTCCAATGCAAGTCAATGGCAATCCTAGTTTTGTCAGAGTTTACTTTTTCTCACTCGCTAGACTCGCTATATCACATCGCTATGTAGCTTGAATCTCCCCAAATCGTTTAAACAATCGCACCGCTTCACGGATACCCGCTGTCAGCAGCGAGTCTGAGCGAGTCTGAGCGACTCTACGAATCCGAGTCCTGTATACTGTATTCGGGACTCGCGAATACAGAATCTGTTATGTTCCGACAAAGCTTCCGAGACAGCCTAGCGTGTTAGGTCAGAAAACTTGTGAAGATGGACAAGCATGTTAGCCAATCATATTCAGTAATGCCACAGCTATGTTGGTTGTGGCAGGACTATGATTGGCTTCTGTCCATCGTGATGCCTATGTCATGTATGAGAGGCAAGGCTGTATATAAGCCTTGCCACCGCCATTTCCTCCACATTCCTGTGACGATCTGAGCTAGTGCAGGGTGAGGTAGATGCTGGAGCAGATCATAGGGAGTGTCAGTCAGTGTAGGGAAACTTCAAGATTCCTTATATTTAACCCAAACAGCTCTTCTGAGAGCTACCAGAAGGACAGAGGAGTACTGTGTAGAGGACTGTAGGCAGGCAGGCAGGCAGGGAGGAGCAGCCTTTATGGTGGGTTTACACGTTGCGATATCGGCGTCCAACTCCGACCAAAAGTCACGTGGTTCGTGCGTTGGACCCGATATCGTTCCTGCGTTGTACGGTGTGAACATACGATACGATGCAGGAACGATGGTAAACCGATATCGGGGGTCAAATGAGCGTGCTATTCAACCGCCCGATATCGGATGCCGGTTGGAGCCGGATCGTCCAGTGTGACAGCCCAACTCCGATGTGTACTGCAACGTCACCCATTCACTCCCATGTTAAATGGTCGTTCCTGGGTCGGGGGGTGTACACATCGTAGGGACGTTGTATCCCGATATCGCAGCGTGTAAACCGCCGATGCGATTCAGGGAAAACCGGGCACGAAATGCGCGCTCCCGCGCCATTGTATACGATATCGGAATGATATCGTGACGTGTAAACCCACCATTACAGTGCACACAGGACCGACCTCATAGCTTAGCTTACTCACACAGCTTTCCTAATAGCTGAAGTCAGAGGCTTAGCTGAGGTACTATTTCTTATTTTTTTGCACCTGATAGATTTTGGGTCATAATAACCCCTTCAGCTTTATTTTCTCTGTGGCAGACCAGTGCGTTGCTGCTCTCCTACCTGCAAATAGGACGTACGCCACCTGCTTGTGCGACTACTTGTGCGCACTTAATAAATTTTGCAGGGACTATAGTGCTGCTTCACTGCCAAGTGTTAGCACACACTTAACCCGCCAAAACGGCAATGCGAGCGCTTTCCGAGACACATCTGCGATTTGTAAATCGCACATTACTCGCTATTACTCGCTTCCCCATTCATTAACATTGGACTCGCTAGACTCGCAATGAGTAGCGAGTCCCGGGCTCGGACTCGCTAGAGTCAAGCGATTCCGAGTAATTTAGGACTCGCCCATCACTACTCACAAATATTTATTGCATGTGCACAAATATTCCTTTTCCCATTTCCATGTACAATTCTGTAAGAACAAGCACAGTGTTCACAATATACAGGGTGGACCATTTATATGGATGCACCTAAATAAAATGGGAATGGTTAGTGATACCAACTTCCTGTTTGTGGCACATTAATATATGGAAGGGGGAAAACTTTTACAGATCAGTGCTGACCATGGTGTCCATTTTGAAGTCGCCATTTTTGATCCAACTTTATTTTTTTCAATGGGAAGAGGGTCATGTGATACATCAAACACATTGAGAAATTCATAAGAAAAACTATGGTGTGCTTGGTTTTAACATAACCTTATTCTTTCATGAGTTATTTACAAGTTTATGACCACTTATGCCCATTGTGTTGGATTGTCAATGCAACCCTCTTCTCCCACTCTTGACACACTAATAGCAACACCACAGAAGAAATGCTAGCACAGGCTTCCAGTATCCGTTGTTTCAGATGCTGCACATCTCGTATCTTCACAGCATAGACAATTGCCTTCAGATGAGTGATGAGGCAAACTTTTTTGTCAATGGTAAAGTTAACCAACAAAACCAGCGCTATTGGTCTGAAACCAACCCACAGTGGATAGATCCCTCCAAGACTGTTGGAACACAAAAATTGATGGTATGGTGTGGTATATGGGGTACAAAGATAGTGGGGCCATTCTTCATCGATGGAAACCTCAATGCCACTGGATATCTGAAATTGCTACATGATCTAGATATCCAGTGGCATTGAGGTTTCCATTGATGAAGAATGGCCCCACTATCTTTGTACCCCATATACCACACCATACCATCAATTTTTGTGTTCCACCAGTCTTGGAGGGATCTATCCACTGTCGGTTAGTGTCAGACCAATAGCGTTGGTTTTGTTTGTTAACTTCACAATTCACAAAAAAGTTTGTCTCATCATTCATCTGAAGGCAATAGTCTATGCTGTGAAGATACGAGATGTGCACCATCTGAAACAACGGATACTGGAAGCCTGTGCTAGCATTTCTTCTGCGGTGTTGCTATCAGTGTGTCAAGAGTGGGGGAAGAGGGTTGCATTGACAATCCAACACAATGGGCAGCACTTTGAACACATTTTATAAGTGGTCATAACCTTGTAAATAACTCATGAAAGAATAAAGTTACGTTAAAATCAAGCAAACCATTATTTTTCTGATGAAATTCTAAATAGGTTTCGTGTGTCACATGACCCTCTTCCCATTGCAAAAAAATAAAGTTGGATCCAAAATGGCTGACTTCAAAATGGCCACCATGGTCACCACCCATCTGGAAAAGTTTTCCCCCCTCCCATATACTAATGTGCCACAAACAGGAAGTTGATATCACCAACTATTTCCATTTTATTTAGGTGCATCCATATTAATGGTCCACCCTGTACTTTGTGACATAATGGAACTTGATAGACTGCTCCTGTTTTTATATTTCTCCAACTTAGTATGGGACAGATAAAAAACTGACTCCTGAGGTTTTGGCAACTGCCTGAGAATAGAGTTTGCCCATAAGGGAATGGAAAGGGTGTGTTAGACAGGATGACTCTAGGATTAGTCTGGACCATTCATTGATGCGTTTGCTCTCAGATGCCCAATAAATTGCATGGCACGTCATGTCTATCTGATGGTTTTAAGGCCCCCAGTTTGATTGTTTAATATGCATCACTTTTTTTTACAACATGGAAGCATTGCATAAAAAGCTCTTACTCCGTATAGATTTTAAAGTGAAGGAAAAACATTACCGTGTCTGATCAATGCTTTAGTGTGGAGGAATATTAATTATTATGTGTCCCTAAAGAGTTTACTTTTCCACTGACATATTAAAACATATTAAAACAGCAATGCTCAATGCTTGCGCACGGCTGGGCGTGAAGCAAAATTGCGGCCAACGTGACAGATGTAATTTATTTTAACCCAGCAGCTGGGAGGCCATGGTAAATACTTCAGCACCTCATCACTCTGACGGAGAGCAAAGCAAAAGAAAGGACATTGCTGACCCTCTGAATAGAAAACATAACAAATCAAGAAGTATTTACAGGATATTAAATAAAAGCTTCTTTTGATGTCATCATTTTTCTTTTCTTAATTGGGTGCTCACCTTCTGGCCTGGTCTATATTTCTAATTTCATGAAATCAGTAACTCAGGTACATTGAGGTCCTTGAAGCGTCACACGGAATCAATGCACAGGATATTACAGTAGACCTCTCAGCCCTATTAACATGTTTATTTAAGAAAATAATTGTATTGATCATTCAATTCTGGCTCATCACCTCTAAAGAGTTGTGTTATATTCCAATGACTAGCCCAGAGTATGGGGACTCGGGTATCTGGGCCCTCCGCTGCGGTAGGGATGTCACTGGTGGCGTGCCAAGACCTGTGGCCCTGGTGGTCAACTAAAAAGGGGTAATTGGAATGGGAATAAAAGTTTATAAGTATATCGTGACGCCATCCGCAGATTCTCGTGATTAAGCACCAGCGCCGCTTTAGACCTCCGGAAGGCGATGGTAAAGCAGCCGAGATGGTACAGCTCCCTGCAGGTAGAGCTGGCCCACTGGGGCAGGGAAGCACCTGTAGTGATGGAAGTGCTGATGATCGAGGTTAACAAGTTGCAGTTCAGTGGGGAAATAAGTACACGGAGACTCTGTCACTCTACCCGGGTACTTTACAGGAACAATGCTGGTGGTGGTACAGTTCACAGAAAAGAACAGTTGTAAGTTAAGGGTAGCCAGCCGGGTATTCACAGTGTGCTGCAGAGTCTCTTGGAGGCTCCCACGGTATGCCTTCCTTGCTCTAACCTGTGTCTCGTTGCAGCTGCCTGTCCTGGAACAGCCCGCTTAGTACCAGGCCCGGTTGCGGTGCTCTCTGAGTATCGCGGCTTCCCGCTCTCCCTCTTTCCTGCACTGGGACTCGACCCTGGTGGGTTATCCTGGTGTGACTGGTTTCCTTGAGACAGGATGTCGGGGCCGGTAGACGGACCCATGACGACCGGTGTTACAACTCAGGGTCTGAACTCCCTGTGCCGCGTCTTCGGAACCGGCACTCCGGTGTATGGACCAGGGTTCACTCCCAGAGTATGGTCACTCCGATCTGGGGGTTCCCCTCCTTCAGTCTGGGCTGCCTGTTCTCTCTCTCTCCATGCCCCCTCTCTCGGAGTCCCCTTCTCTCTCTTAGGGCTCCCGTACTCCTTTGTCCCTCGAGGCAAACTAGAATCCCCAGTTTTTCTACCTCCCTCCTCCCCCAGGGTATGGGCCCTTACCATTTGCCTAGGTGGGTGTGTGGGAGTGGTGGGATGGAAGCCTCCTACAAACCCTGCATTTCACTGCGACAGGGGTAACCGCACACTCACTTATGGGTGCAGTACCCCAATTGTGACGCCTGACCACTGGGGCGCTACACCAAGATAGAAATTAATGAATAAATTAACAGCTAGGTGGTACTAGTTGGGTGTCTGTCCCAATATGTTTTGATACTGCCCAATGAAAGCTGTAAGGGAACCGTTACACGATGCAATATTGCATGCAATTTCACTGGCAATTTGCTGGTTGCTGTGATATCATGGACACATTGTTCCATTTGTGCATGGCAACAAAATAGAACAATGTGTCCATGATTTCACTGCAACCAGCAAATTGCCAGTGAAATTGCATGCAATGTTGCGACGTGTAACGGTACCCTTTAGTGTCAGACTTTACAAGGACACACCCAGTTGTCAATTTATTTATGAAAGGTATATCACATATTAAGAAGTTGTCACCTTTCTAGAGGTAGGTGATAGCTTTTCTGAATTTCAGGCCTCTCGACCAATCTCAAGAACCAGGGCTATCTCCATCAATTCCACAAAGAATGAATGGATCGATGGTGGACCCAGCTGCACAACTTATGCTGTATAACTGTTCTTCATTCTATAAAATTATTATTGGGTTTCAAGTGATCACATACTTATTTACTATATATGGACTAATGATAATATGTGTTGGAGGACAAGCTCTTTAACATCTTTCAGTTTTCAAGCTTGTTTATGTTCATAGACCGTATACTGTTTCAGATGATGTGTGTTCGCACACAAGCATATCTAGCAGGGGACATTTACCACTGGTTTTGCACTGCAATTTTTAAATAAACTGAATTTAATTGTTGTAAATACGTAAAGAGGTTTTCAACTACAAATTTATGGAAACTGGAATCAGACAAACTGAGCAGCACATGTTATTGGTAATGGTGGGGACTACCTCTCAGTGAGAACAGTCTGAGCATGCATGCCTAGATAAAGCTTCACTCTTCTCTGCTTGGATCCTGCTGATGCTTTGGAGCTCCTTGCCTGTGTCTAAAATGCAGGATTAATCTCCATAAAAAGAGTAGCTATTCCCTTGACCTCGTCATAACCACTCATACAGCCATATCAGATCTCATACTTTGCACTGATGAGGGGCAATCTCCCGGAAATGCAGCAACTTCAGATTGGGGTTCTGATATGGCATAAATCCTAAGTCCTATTGAAAGGCTCGTTAAAGAGTCAATTTTGACTTTTAGGATTGCTTCTTTCAATCGGAGGCACTAGTGTTTGTCTACTTTCTCACTGAAGAGACAGTTTGGCTGACAAGCGCTGCAATGTTCTGCTTGTTATTAGAGTGCATATTTCAGGGCTTGTCAGCTGAAGGGATGGCGCATCAAAGCTTCATCAGGATCCAGGTAGAGGAGAGTGACGCCTGAAGTAAGTGCGGTCATACATGGGGCAGATTGACTCTGACGGAGCTTTCAAGCACCTTCCCTTCCACTGACAAGCCTTGTAATATGCAAATAGAGTCTGTGGAGCCTCGTTTAGGAGTCTCAACACAGGACTAGCCAGATCTTCCTCTAGTGAAGGACCTAGCCATGATAACCACCATATTATGTGGCCCTTTGAGTCAATATCCAGCTCTTTACAAGCTTAAAGATATGACAAGGGAATACCAAGGCCAGGTATACATCCACAGACAGCTGTTTCGGGGTGTTGCCCCTCATCAGTGTGGAGTAGGATTCTGGCTAGGTGGGAGCAATGCCTAGTAGACCAACAAAACAAACTCCACTTCACTAGAGGAAGATCTGGCTAGTCCTGTGTTGAGACTCCTAAACGAGGCTCCACAGACTCTATTTGCATATTCAAAATTCCCAGGGGGCAATGGGCCTAGGAATTCACTGTGTTGAGCGCTTTAGCCGGCTGCCCGCAGTGTTTTCTTGAACTGGTCTCCCTGAGATCAGTGAATACTTTGTTTTGTAAGCCTTGTAATATGCTTTCTTATAACAAAACATTGCAGTACTTGTCGGCTGAAAAGAAGGCACTCCAAATCATCGGCGGGAACAAGCAGAGAGTAAAGTGAAATCTGATCTGAGCATGTATGCTCAGAATACTATCACTCATTGAGAGGTAGCCCTACCTCCAACAATCATGTGCCTTGCTCAGCTCAGTGGCTTCCAGATTGGAAGTAGCATACCCAGAATCACAGTAGAAGACTAGATGACCCCATAGAGATGAGCTTAGAGGAGCAGGGCAACTATTAGAAGTATATTAGAAAATTGATGGCAAGAGTTAGGACTTATGAAATGGGGGGAAAATAGTAGTGGGAAACCTCTTTAACCCCTTTACCACCGGACGATTTTCCATTTTCAGTTTTCGTTTTTTCCTCCCCTTCTTCCAACAGCCACAACTTTTTTTTTTCCCGTCAATATAAACATATGAGGGCTTGTTTTTTGCAGGCCAAGTTGTACTATCAGAAGAAATATTTATTTTACCATATAGTGTACAGAAAAATGGGAAAAAATTCCAAATGCGGTGAAATTGCAAATAAATTGCAATTACACGTTTGTTAGTTTTTTTTTTTTTATTCATGTTCACTATATGGTAAAACAGACATGTTGGTATGATGGCTCGGTTCAGTACGAGTTCATAGATTCCAAACATGTATAATTTTACTATTATATGTGAAAAGAAAGGACGGCATTCACCAGGAATTCTTGCAGTGCAGCGTTTATTCTCTTTCAGGGTTACATAGTGCAGGGAGGGTTCAGCAGGGGGACGACTGCACCATTTCCCGCTACATGCGCTTCTACGGGTAAACTCCCGGTGAGTGCCGTCCTTTCTTTTCATAGATTATGTTTACTTTTACTATTATCTAAGTTGATGAAAAACAAATCCAGAAGTTTAAATTAAAAAGTATTGCACTCTTGTCACCACGTTCCACGGCCCGTAGCATCCTCATTTTTTGAGATCTGGGGCCATGTGATGGCTTATTGTTTGTGGCTTGATACAATGTTTCTAATAATACCATTTTTCTGTAGATGGGCTGTTTTGATTGCCCTTTATTATATTTTATTGCAATGTTGCAGTGACCAAAAAGACATAATTTTTGCATTTGGACTTGTGTTTTCCATTCTGCAGTTTACCGATCTGATTAATTACTTTTATATCTTGACAGACCGAGCATTTATGAACATGACGATACCAAATATGTGTATTATTTTTTTTACTACTTTTATTTTGAATTGGGTAAAAGGGGGGTGATTTGAACTTTTGTGTTGTTTTTTTCATGTTTTCATAAACTTTATTTTTTACTTTTACTTTATTTTATAGTGCCCCATGGGGCGCCACAGTGTTGTACAGTCTGATCACTTGTGCTATGCCTAGATGAACTGCTTCCCTGGCTAGGGATCTGAAGGCTCACCTGGCAGATGGGCTAAATGCCACTGTGAGGGAGACAATCCAGGAATCTATGACAAAGCTGCAAGATGTGGTCAGTCAGCATAATAACAGGCTCCATGAGGCAGAACAGTGCCTCTCAGAGGCCAAAGACAGGATAGTGCAGCTTGAAAAAGAATTGTCAGAATCCAACAAACTCCTCAGAGGAGTGAGAGAAAAGCTAGATGACCTAGAAAATAGGTCCAAGAGAAATAACCTGCACCTGGTAGGCTGCCTGAATCTGTCCCCCACAATCAATTATAAGACATTTGCGAACATTAGCTCCCAATGGCCCTGGGGATAAAGAAGCCCTGCAGAATTGAGCACGCACATAGAGTGGGTCCTCCCTAGACTGCTAAACAAACATCTGTTAGGGGGAACGGAGACGGCTCAGGGGTAGAGCACCCACCCAAACACCGCCAAGTCATAATGAAATTTCTGGACTATAAGGAGAAACAATCTATAATGCAGGCATTCAGGAGACGCTGACAACCTCTCCTGCTGAGAGGTTATAAAGTCATCCTTTTCAGAGACCATTCCCCAGAAGTCGCAAGGAAGCAAAAACTCTTCAACGAAGTATGCGATATGATATATAAACGTAATACTCCTTTTCAATTGCTTTATCCGGCTACATTGAAGGTGTCTTTGACTGACAGATCCATTTCATACTATAAAGATGCCATGGAGGCCTTGGGTCACCTCACGATGAGCAACCGAAAGAGCCCAACATCACGCCACTCCACGCCACCAAGAGAGAAGGACACAGCCAAATCTCCCTCAGGAACGCCAATGAGATGACATAATGGCATAACAGGCGAGCCTATCAGTGGAGACATACCTTCCTCAGCCACTAAGAAACAGACTCGCATGCAGCCCGAGTCGAGAGGAAGGCCCGTGTCGAGATGTACAGCAACGGAAAGGTGACTCTTATTGGTCCGATTGGATGGTGAGATCTGTGCTTGATGCTTTTGGGGGAGGGAAGAGAGGACAGTTCTGAGCAATAACTTTTATGTGGGGAGTGAATGGTGCGGTGGGAGCGAGAGAAGGTTACCTGGCCACATGGCAAATATGGAAGGTCATTACAAGCTATGGGATTGGGAGGGATTGGTCTTGAAGCTATGGGATTATACATCTGTATCACTGTTTATGACGTGTTGGAATGGTGGGTTTTTGGGGATGTTGTTTTGTGTTACCTTGTTTTGGGTTAGTGGGTTGGGATTATAGGGGGGACTCATGTCGACAAAAAAAGGAATCGCTATCCAGTTCCAGTTTGCAAGGTTGGAATCATATATGCACAGTTTAGATTATGGTTAGACTAGTTACATGGAATGTCAAAGGATTGCCCCCTGGCAAAAGAAAGATCCATGATTTTACGTCACCTTGAAAAGCTTAAGGGGTATATTGTCTTATTGCAAGAGATGTACTTGAAACAAGAAGAACTATTCAGAATGCACAGGATGTGGGTGGGAACAGTATTTGGGTCGGGGGCAGAAGGTAGGAAGGTTGGGGCGATGATACTACTACATAAATCTTACCCTTTCAAATTGATATCAAGCGTGAGTGACAATGAGGGGAGCCACGTTAATGTGGTGCTAGAAAGCCAAGGGGTTACCCTCAATATCCACAACATATATGGCCCGAATGTAGACCAAAAATAGTTTTTGGCCAGACTCCAAAGACAGCTACTGATAACTGACAGACAGCAAATAATAATTGGAGGCGACTTTAATTTAGTCATGTCTACCGTCGACGACAGACAGGACGGGACATCACAGCTGACCAGAAAAGAGACAACAATGGAGAGGGTAGGGGAGGATAATACAGACTTGCGGAACTTTACTCGGGACCTGGCATTAAGGGACATTTGGCGACTGCGGAATCTGATGGGGAGGGAGTTTACCCATTTTTCCCACCCACATGGAATAGATCTGTTTCTGATAGGAGATGGGCTAGTCCGTAAAACTAGAGATGTAGAGGTTGAAAATATGGTCATCTCAGACCACAGCCCAGTTTCCCTGCAATTGTCTGATCGTTATCCTAGGGGCACTGATTTTATCTGGCGCTACCCAGCCTTTTTACAGGATGGTAAAAATTTCAGAAAACTGTTGGGAGAATAGTGGACAGAATTCACTTTAGACAACCAACAACATAAGCATAATCCGGGTCTATTCTGGGAGACAGCGAAAGCTGTCATCAGGGGGAAAATTTTGGCATATACCACGACAAAGAAAAAAACGTCTAGAAGCCCAATTCATGACACTAAGCACTGCGGTTAGATTCTCATACCTACAATACAAACAAAATCCGTCGCCTGAGGCGAAAGATCAATGGAAGGCTCAGAAACAAAACTTTGATGATTGGGTCAGATTGAAAGAAGCTATGCATACATCGCATTGGGAAGCCAAATTACATAGATTAGGAGATAAAGCTGGGAGGGTCCTAGCTAACTTGGCGAGGGGGAAGCGACCGACCACCTTAATAACTTCCATCCAATGTGCGGATGGGTATTATTACAGATCTCTTTACAGTACCCCGAAGGGGGAGTGGGGGAGGGGAAAGAATGGTTGACTGGGATTCGTCTCCCCAGCTTGTCCTCAGAGGATTTGGATCCTTTAAATGCAGAGGTGACTGTGTCAGAAGTTGTGGAGACCCATACAAAATCTTAATGTTCATGAAGCCCCGGGTCCTGACGATTTAGTGGAGGTTTTTACAAACCATTAAAGGACCAAGTGGCACCGCATCTAACCTCCATGTTTAATGATTTTCTGATTAATACTGGATTAATACTGGAACATATGAATGTAGCACATATTACATTGTTACCAAAAGGGAATAAGGACCGGGATGACCCGGCTAATTACAGACCAATATCCCTCATAAATGTAGATCTTAAAATTGTATCCAAAATAATGGCCAATCGTTTAGCGTAAGTACTGCCCAAATTGATCAGTCCTCAGCAAGCCAGTTTTGTGAAGGGTAGATCAGTGGTTGGCAATATCCGGAAGTCCCTTTTGATCATGGACGTATTGAACCTAGTCCGTGGTAGCTATGGCACGGATCAGGCCATGGTCACACTAGATGCTGAGAAAGCTTTTGACAGTGTCAGGTGGCCTTGGTTGGATTTAGTACTGGATAAAGTGGGACTACGGGGACCTTTTCAGACCTTCTTAAGGGGACTGTATTCCTACCCGAAAGCAAGAGTGAGTATCCCTGGATTCCTCTTAGAAATCATCCTGCTGGGGAGGGGGACTTGTCAGGGATGCCCATTGTCACTGCTCCTTTTTAATATAGCAATAAAGCCCTTATCCAGGTTCATGAACGAGGGTAGAGGATTTGAGGGGATCAGCGTGGGTAAGAGTAATATATTCTAGCCTCTTTGCTGACGATATTGCCCTATATATGGAAAACCCTATACGGGATTTGCCGAATCTACTTAAGATCTTGGGAAAGTTCGAAACATTTTCAGGTTTTAAACTCAATAAAACAAAGTGTGAAATTTTATTCCTTAAAAGGTCAAACTTGACGATCTTCGGTCAGTCAGTCATACATGGCATCTCAGTAGCAAAAACTTCAGTAAAATATTTAAGTATCCATATGGCGAGATCGATAGATCAGATATATTGCCTTAACTATGAACCCATTTTCACCAAAATTGAAAGGGAACTGGAAAGGCGAGGAGGCTTGCCCCTCTCTTTGTTGGGGCGGTGCCACCTGGTTAAAATGATGAGTTTCCCAAGGTTACTATACGCACTCCAGACGTTACCACTTCTATTAAAGCGCAAGGACATTAGTAGATTAAATAGGAACTTCTCCAGATTTATATGGAGAGGGAAACAACCGAGAATTAGGCTAGGCACTTTGATGTTGCCAAAGGACGGGGGGGATGGGGATTGAGATTCCCGGACGTGAGAGGTTACAACCTCGAATGCTTAACAAGACACATTCTGGACTGGACCCAGGGCATGAGAAAATACTCAGATTATGAGTTGGAGTCAGAGCTAAGTAGCCCATTGAAACTGGTATCGGTGCTACATGCGACCAGACCTCATATCCCTCAATTTTTAAATCATGCTGCAATCTTTAGAGATGCAATTGCCTCCTGGAAAGCGGTACGTAAAAAATTGCGGTTATCTTGGAAAATTTCCAAGTATTTGTATCCATGGGCTTACCCAGACTTTCCATTGTGGAAAGAAAATAGCCTTTTGTTCAATGTGGTGGAAAGGAGTATCACTTTGGTGGGGGACCTTTTTCGTGCAACAGAGACACGATAGCTAGATGGGAAGGAGCTATTGGACAAACTGTGTTTACCAGAATCTCACGGCCTTCCATACCAACAAATAAAACACCATGTTAAGTCTGCCCTCCCCAATGTGGAAGCTGAGTATGTAACTAATGTATGGGATGATTTGGTCTCGCTGGATGTGAGCCTCACAAATATTTCTTCTCTCTACTCAGGATTAAGGGAATTTATACACCCAAAGGGACCAGGGAAATTATTCAAGCAATGGGAGAAACATTTACAAGATATAGATGCTGGGGATAAAGTCCGAGCAGGGTGGATGGAGGTACGGGAAAATGTCATTAATGAACGGTGGAGAGATTCCTATTTTAGAATTATCCACGGAGCTGTCCTGGTTTTCAATTTCCATGTCAATATTCCTCAGCCAGGTCGTATCACTAAATGTCCCAAATTTGGGATTGCAGGGACAGACATGGTTTATGGACTCTGGAACTGTGTGGCGATTAGACATTTCTGTGGAAGCTTAGGTCTCCTCCTAAAAGATATTTTGAGTACGGAGGTTCCAATGGACCCCATAGTCTGGATAATACACTATACGGGACCCTTAAAGATGGGAATGGCCGACTCTAAGTTCTTTCATACACTGTCATTGCCAGCAAAATTAACAATTTTAAGACGATGGTTAGCGGCGTCACCTCCAACGATCCCAGAGGTAATAGGGGAAATGAAGAAGGCCTTAATAAATGAAAATATCGAAGTTGAGAAGCAGATGGAGAGGGACGTGGGTAAATTCTTTGCATAATGGAGAAAATGTATTGTTTCTCAACTAACTTTAGCAGAGATACAGAACATAGTGGTATCTTTTCGGGGTTCAAGCTGGTATCTCCTGGAGGACATACAGGGCTCATTTGGCAGGCTGAAAGTGACATCATAGTCTGACGAAATGCTGTTAGAAACGACAGACGGGATACTCCAAGGGCAGAAAGACACGGAAGTACTTATTCTGATCCGCACTACTGGTAGAACAAAAAAAAAAAGCAGTCGGCATTAGGGTAGGGAATAGGGAGGGTGAGGGAAGGGGGATTGTTTACTATTGTTTATTCTATTTTGCTTGAAGATGTTTGAAATGGTCTTGCAGATGATATCTGTTAATATCTATTCCTGTTATTGTCATAAATCTAATAAAAAGTGATTTCTGAAAAGAGCACTGCTCTGTACCCATAGTTCATGTGTGTAATGTCACTTTAGCAGTGTATCTATATACACTCCTACACTTTGTTCCAAATTATTATGCAAATTGGTTTTAAGTGTCATAGGGTTGTTTTTTTTTGTTTTTTTTTAATGAAACCCATTGATGGTATTGTGTCTCAGTTCTTTGGATCACTGAAATCAATCTCAGATACCTGTGATAATTAGTTTGGCAGGTGAGCCCAATAAAAGGAAAACTGAGTGTTCCAAAATATTATGCTGGCCACAGTTTTCAAGTAACATGTGAAAGAAAAAGGATTTCTCTGCTGCCAAAAAGCAACAAATAGTGTACTGCCTTGACCAAGGGATGAAAACATTAGATATCTCACAAAAACTTAAGCGTGATCATAGTACTGTGAAGAGATTTGTGGCTGATTCTGAGCACAGAAGTGTTTGTGCAGATAAAGGCAGAATGAGGAAGGTTTCTGCCAGGCATGTTCATCGGATTAAGAGAGCAGCTGCTAAAAAAACCTTACAAACCAGCAAACAGATATTTGAAGCTGCTGGTGCCTCTGGAGTCCCTCGAACCTCAAGATGTAGGATCCTTCAAAGGCTTGCTGTGGTGCATAAACCTACTATTCCCTAAACAGTGCTCACAAGCTGAAGCGGTTGCAGTGGGCCCAAACATACATGAAGACTAATTTTCAACCAGTCTTGTTTACTGATGAGTGCCGAGCAACCCTGGAAGGCCCAGATGGATGAAGTAGTGGATGGTTGGTGGATGGCCACCATGTCCCAACAAGGCTGCGACATCAGCAAGTAGGCGGAGGAGTCATGTTTTAGGTTGGAATCATGGGGAAACAGCTGGTAGGCCCCTTTAAGGTTCCTGAAGGTGTGAAAATGATCTCTGCAAAGTATATAAAGTTTCTGACTGAGAACTTTCTTCCATGGTACAAAAAGCAGAAACGTGCCTTCAGGAGCAAAATCATCTTCATGCATGACAATGCACAATCTCGTGCTGCAAAGAATACCTCTGTGTCATTGGCTGCTATGGGCATAAAAGGAGATAAACTCATGGTGTGGCCACCATCTTCCCCTGACCTCAACCCTATAGAGAACCTTTGGAGTATAATCAAGCAAAAGATCTATGAGGGTGGGAGGCAGTTCATATCAAAACAGAAGCTCTGGGAGGCTATTCTGACATCATGCAAAGAAATACAAGCAGAAACTCTCCAGAAACTCACAAGTTCAATGGATGCAAGAATTGTGAAGGTGAGATCAAAGAATGGTTCCTATGTTAACATGTAACTTGGCCTGTTAGGATGTTTTGGAGTTAAATAGCTTTTTATTTCAGTGAATGTGACCTCCTAATGCTGCAAATTCAACAAATGAGCATTTTCAGTTCTTTAAAACATATCAAATGTTTAGAAACTCTACTGTGCCTAATAATTTGGAACAGTGCATTTAGAGTTTTTTTAATTTTTAAGATTATACGGTTATCATTGGGAGGTTTCTTCAATAAAATGCGATGTATACTCTAACGGATGATGACTTTTATTACACTGTCTGTCATTTGCACTGACCATTTAGGAAAATCAGAGAAAAAGTACATTTGCATAATAATTTGGAACACAGTGTAAAGTGATATTAAATAAAGGGATGGATAAAAATAAAAAATAATAAATTCTCACCTTCCCGCCGACCCCCAGTGTCCCACGCTGAATGCGTTTCCCGGTGGTTCGAGGACCTTGCATGATGTCACTGGGGGGGAACGGGGCAACCAAATCACATGACCGCATCAGCGCTCATGGTTTAAATCTTTACATCACGCTGATTCGGTCATGTGATTGGGTCGCCCCGCCACTCACAGTAACATCATGTAAGGTCCTCGAACCGCCAGGAGATGTATTCAGCGTGGGACACTCGCGGTCAGCGGAAAGGTGAGAATTTTATTTTTTATTTTTAACCATCCCTTTATTTAATATCACTTTAGCAGTGTATATGGATACACTGCTAAAGTGATATTACACAGCACTTTAGAAAAAGATAAAGGAGACAAGCGAGGTGCAATAGTGCCCTATCAATATGACACTGATTCCACACTCACCTGGTCTAGTTGTGTGCACCCACAACTAGTTTTTATTGCATGTAGTTTATAAGCTGCTGCAGGACCTCCACCGCCACGTAGCACGTGTAAAGATGATCAGATCCAGGGATGGTGTAAAGACAGTCCGCGCTGCTTTAAATAATCAGTCACAAGTCTTTAGGTAAAAGACCCCCCTTCTTTATTTCCACCAACGCGTTTCAGTGCCACTCCGGGCACCGTCATCAGGGTATTTGTAACATTTAATAAATAGGAATCAGTGGCTGCAAATAACTCCATTTTTTAACTAAATGTTGGTCAAAATATATTCGTAAGTTACAAAAGTTTTCATAATTCAAAACTGAAATCCCCTTTTTTTTACAAAGTGCAAAGGTCATAGGAAAGCTATGTACAGAATTTTTTTTACATTTGACTCAACTGAATCTTGTTACATTTTTGTTTAGATGTCTGGCTTATTTTATGGATTATTTTCTGTTATATTCTTTGGTTAAATCTTTGAAGTGGCCGTTACTATAGAATGACTCACTCTGATATTATGGTAGACACTTAACTGAATACCTTAAATGATGCATAATTGTATATTTTGGCAAATTACTATTATTACTATTGCATGTGGTCATACTTTACTATGTCTTTTCACTGTTTTCACAACTCTTAAGAAGTTCAAAATGAGATGTATCATTAAAATATTATTCCTGGATTCTTGTTTGACCCATTGAAGTGTAATTAATAAACTTGTTTTACCTATTACTGTCACCTTTCGGTTATTGCTATTACTGACAAAACCTAAGATACAAACAAAATGAGCATATACCCTTCTGTAGGTAAGTAAAAAGTAATAGTGCATATAAATAACATGGGATACTTAGTAAACACTGTTTTTGATTGAAAAAGTGTAGAAGCCATCCTACTGCAACAAAGTGTACCACAATCGGAACAGTACTATCAACTTATATTAAAACCTCATCTTGTGTCAACCAACCTCATTTTATAGGATGGGCCATTTCCATGCAACCTAAACAAAATGGAAATGGTTGGTGATATCAACTTCCTGTTTGTGACACATTAGTATATGGGTGGGGGAAAACTTTTCCAGATGGGTGGTAACCATGGCAGCCATTTTGAACTTGGCCACTTTTGATCCAACTTTATTTTTTTCAATGTTCATAAGAAAAACAATGGTGTGCTTGGTTTTAACATAACTTTATTCTTTCATGAGTTATTTACAAGTTTATGACCACTTATAAAATGTGTTCAAAGTGCTGCCCATTGTGTTGGATTGTCAATGCAACCCTCTTCTCCCACTCTTCACACACTAATAGTAACACCGCAGAAAAAATGCTAGCAAAGGCTTCCAGTATCCGCTGTTTCAGATGCTGCACATCTCGTGTGTTCACAACATAGACAATTGCCTTCAGATGAGGGATGAGACAAAGTTTTTTGTGAATGGTGAAGTTAACAAACAAAACCAGCGCTATTGGTCTGACACTAACCCACAGTGGATAGATCCCCCCCCCAAGACTGCTGGAACACAAAACATGATGGTATGGTGTGGTGGGGTATATGGGGTACAAAGATAGTGGGGCCATTCTTCATCAATGGAAATCTCAATGCCACTGGATATCTGAAATTGCTACACGATGGCCCCACTATCTTTGAACCCCATATACCGCACCATACCATCAATTTTTGTGTTCCAACAGTCTTGGAGAGATCTCTCTTCTTTGAAATATTAGTTAAAATATATTTGTCCTCAGTTCCACATGAGTATTTCCTGTGAAATAACTGCACTTTCCTCTCTAGACTGACTTCTGTAAATGCTAATGGAAGAATTAATGTCTTCATTTTCCATCATAAAAGGTGCATCTGCATCAAAATGTCAGAGGATATATTAAATGTTGCTCCTGTTTCAAGGAAACATATGTATCCATTCATTTAAAAGGGAGTATTTTCCCAGGCAAGAATGTGGAATGTGGAATACACCAGACTTAACTATCACTTGGTATTAGTGCCAAACACAACAAAATACTTTTTTTCCTTTTTTTACTTTATGGAGGTAATGAACAGTCTGAAGACAGAAATCATTTATTTGAGTTTGATCTGTAAGCTGCAGCTGTACGGCTTGTTATATTCACAGCATATGCTGTTTCACTCTAAGGGCACGTCACAGTCACAAACGATATTAACATCAGTGATATTACTGCACATTCATCTGCAAATAATAATAATACAAATAACAGCACAAATAAAACAATTCCTACAATATGCCATCAATGATATTATGGGATTGTCAGACATCATGAATTATTGGATGGTCACTGCAATATATACATTTTATAATAATCATTAACTTTTGCACATTTTTACACATTACACTCACAAACTTTAAGGTCATTATCAAAACTTTCAATTCTCAGGTAATATCTGTGTTCAGTGAAGACTTTCTCATTACTGAGATAGGAGACTGCAGATATTACTGAGGAGATTCTGTGTAGATAGAAGAGGGAGAAGCTAGAGGCAGAGCTGCGCCCGTCCCCCTCTTGTATCTACATACAATAGAATCTCATCAGTAACATCTACCATCTCCTATCTCAGTAATGGGAAAGTATTCCCTGAACACAGATTTTACCTTACAATTGAGAATTTTGATAATGATTGATCAAGTCTTTTGGGTTATGTCTCTACCAGCTTTGCACATCTAGATGCTGACATTTTTTCCCATTATTCTTTATAAAACAGCTGTAGCTCAAATATATTGGATGGAGAGAGTCTGTGAACAGCAGCATAGGGGGCCCAGGATGGGGGCACAGGGGGCCCAGGATGGGGACATGGGGCCCAGGATGGGGGCATAGAGGGCCCAGGATGGGGACACATAGGGGACCCAGGATGGGGACACATAGGGGGCCAAGATGGGTCCACATAGGGGGCCCAGATGGGTCCACATAGGGGCCCAGTATAGGTCCACATAGGGAGCCCAGGATGGGGACACATATGGGGCCAAGCATGGGGACACATATGGGGCCCAGGATGGGGACACATAGGGGGCCCAGGATAGGGACTCACAGGGGGCCCAGGATGGAGACACACAGGGGGCCCAGGATGAGTCTACATAGGGGGCCCAGGATGGGGACACATAGGGGACCTAGAATGGGTCCACATAGGGGGCCCAGGATGGGTGCACATAGGGGACCCAGGATGGGTCCATATAGGGGCCCAGGATGGGGACACATAGGTGGCCCAGGATGGGTCCACATAGGGGACCCAGTATGGGTCCATATAGGGGCCCAGGATGGGGACACATAGGGGGCCCAGGATGGGGATACATAGGGATTCCAAAATGGGGCATAGGGATCTCAGGATGGGGGCATATGGATCCCAGGATGGGTATATAGGGCCCAAGATAGGGGCCCAGGGGGCCCAGGATGGGTTCATAGGGATCCCAGGGTGGGGCATAGGGATCCCAGGATAGGGGCATAGGGGGCCCAGGATGAGGGCATAGGGATGCCAGGATGGGGGCATAGGGATCCCAGGATGGGGGCATAGGGGGCCCAGGATGGGTACACATTGATCCCAGGATGGGGGCATAGGGGTCCTAGGATGTGGGCATAGGGGACCTAGGATGGGGACATGGGGCCCAGGATGGGAGCATAGGGGGCCCAGGATGGGGGCATAGGGGGCCCAGGATGGGGACATGGGGCCCAGGATGGGGGCATAGGTGGCCCAGGATGGGGGCATAGGGGGCACAGCATGGGGTCATAGGTATTCTAGGATGGGGACACAGGGATCCCAGGATGGGGGCATAGGAGGCCTAGGATGGGGACATCGGGCACAGGATGGGGGCTTATGGGGTCCAGGATGGAAATGTATGGGGCCCAGGATGGGGACATATGGGGCTGTGAATGGGGGCATACATCAGGGGCCCAGGATGGGGCATATATCAGGGGACCAGGATAAAGGCACATATCAGGGGTCCAGGATGGGGCTTATATCAGGGGCCCAGGATAGAGGCATATATCAGGGACCCAGGATGGGAGCATATGGGGTCCAGGATGAGGACGCATGGTGCCCAGGATGGGGACATATGCGGCCCAGGATGGGGGCATAGGTATCCCAGGATGGGGGCATAGGGATCCCAGGATGGGGGCATAGGGGGCCCAGGATGGGGGCATAGGGATCCCAGGATGGGGGCATAGGGGACCCAGGATGGAGGCATATGGGACCCAGGATTGAGGCATATGGGGCCCAGGATGAGGGCATAGGGGGCCCAGGATGGGGGCATAGGGATCCCAGGATGGGGGCATAGGGGGTCTAGGATGGGGACATGGGGCCCATGATGGGGAGATGGGGCCCATGATGGGGGCATATGGATCCCAGGATGGGAGCATAGGGAGCCCATGATGGGGACATGGGGCCCAGGATGGGGGCATAGTGGGCCCATAATAGAGGCATGGGCCCAGGATGGGGGAATAGGGGGCCCAGGATGGGGACATAGGGTCCAGGATGGGGGCATAGGGTGCCCAGGATGGGGACATGGGGCCCAGGCTGGGGCATAGGGATCACATGATGGGGGCATAGGGATCCCAGGATGGGGCAAAGGAATCCCAGGATGGGGGATAGGGGGCACAGCATGGGGGCATAGGTATCCTAGGATGGGGACATAGGAAACCCAGGATGGGGGCATAGGGGGCCTAGGATGGGGACATGGGGCCTAGGATGGGGGCTTATGGGGTCCAGGATAGAAGCATATGGGGCACAGGATGTAGGACATATGGGGCCTAGAATGGGGGCATATATCAGGGACCCAGGATAGAGGCATATATCAGGGGTCCAGGATGGGGGCATACATCAGGGGCCCAGGATAGAAGCATATATCAGGGGCCCAGGATGGGGGCATATGGGGTCCAGGATGGAGGCGCATGGTGCGCAGGATGGGAACATATGCGGCCCAGGATGGGGGCATATGGGGGCATATGTAGACAAGGATGGGGGTATTTGGGACCAAGGATGGGGACATATATCAGGGGCCCAGGATGGGGGCATATATCAGGGGCCCAGGATAGGGGTATATGGGGACTAGGATGGGGGCATTATCAGGGGCCTAGGATGGGGACATTATCAGGGGCCTAGGATGGGGACATTATTAGGGGCCCATAATGGGGGACATATACCAGGGGCCCAGGATGAGGTATGGGGGACATAAATCAGGAAGATAGGGGCCCAGAATGGTGAACTATGAGGGCCCAGGATGGGGGGGCATATACTAGGAAGAGGCACAGGATGTAGAACATATATACCAGAAAGTGGCGCAGTATGGTGGACATATATATACCAGGATGGGGGACACATATACCAGTATAAGGGACATGTGTTGTGAATTCATTGGAGCTCCCTTCGGTGGTTGTTGCTGGTGATTTCAGCTGACGGTGTGGGCTTCACAGGTGATGGTGACGATTGGCAATCTGGTTCTTGGAGCATATAATGATTTGAAGTGGATCAATCCTTGCCAGTTGTCTTTTTTTCCTGGAGGAGTTCACATCTCTCTGGTTTCTTCTGCTCTGTGGAATTCTTTGCAAGCTAAGTGGATGGTTTTTTGATTTTTTGTGGCACACTTTTATGTGCTTAAGGTTCTACTTATGTTTTGTCTTATTCTGTGCTGTGCGTTTACAGTTTAGTCTGTGTATTTGTTTATCTGCTCTCAGATAGGAAGATTTCTTCCTAGGAATTTTACCATTCACTATTATCTGTTATTTCCAGTTCTGCTGGCATTTGATTTATAGAAGTCTGCAGATATAGAGGGCGCTGAGTCTTAGTGACTCAGGGAAATTTTTGTTCTATCTGCTATTGTTGTTTTTTTTTATAGTGTTTTATACTGACCGCAATAGTATTCTATCCTGTCTTTCCTATATAGCTAGTTTGGCCCCTTTTGCTAAACCTTTTACTCTGCCTGTTTTGTTTTTCTTTTTCTGGTTTCCCAGTTAATATCTGTGGGGTCTTGCTATTCTTTTGGGGTTCTGCTCTGAGGCAAGATAGCTTTTCCTACATCCATCTTTAGGAGCAGTTAGTTCTCCGGCTGTGCAAAGGTGTCTAGGTCTGGTTAGTTACATCCCACGGCTACTTCTGGTTGCGGTGTGTAGTCAGTGATTGCGGTCAGTACAGTTACCAATGACTTCTATGGAATCTGAATGTTACTCCTGAGTCATCGGTTCATAACAGACATGTATACCAGGAAGGACTCAGGATGGGAACATATATATCAGGAATGGGGACAAATAAACGACAATGGGTGACATATTTACCAGGATGGAGACATATATACCAGAATGGGGACATATATATATTAGGATAGGGGTCATATATGCTAGGATGGAGGACATATACAACAGGATTAGTGATGAGCGAGCATGCTCACCACTACTCGGTACTCGCACGAGTATCACTGTACTCGGGCTACTCGGCGAGCACCGAGTAATCTCGCGATACTCGTGCTGTACTCGTGGTCGTCATCTCTGCATGTTGGCACTCTTTTGAGAGCCAGCCCACATGCAAGGATTGGCTGGCAGACCACTGCAATGCCACAGCCCTGTTAGTTGTGGCATTGCAGTGATTGGCCGGCCTGCACAGCGTGACCGAGCATTTATAAGACCCAGCCGCGCTGTGCTCTGCACACAGGCATCCAGATAGTGAGTGTAGGGACAGTGTCTGCTGCTGCTTAGGGACAGATTTGCGGCCCTCATAGGTAGATCCGGAGCATGGTTGCAAACTGCTGCTGTGCTAACCACAACAGTCCTTCTCAGGACTAATCTAGGAGGATATAGGCAGGGTGATACAGATCGGAATCCAAGCTTTTCTGTGACCATTACAGTGACCAGACTGGTGTACTTACTACCTTGATACAGGTTAGGGACTAAAATCCTAATAATCTGTGACCATTACAGTCACCAGACTGGTGTACTTACTACCTTAATACAGGTTAGGGACTAAAATCCTAATCTCCTGTGACTATTACAGTCACCAGACTGGTGTACTTACTACCTTGATACAGGTTAGGGACTAAAATCCTAATCTCCTGTGACCATTACAGTCACCAGACTGGTGTACTTACTACCTTGATACAGGTTAGGGACTAAAATCCTACTCTCCTGTGACCATTACAGTCACCAGACTGGTGTACTTACTACCTTAATACAGGTTAGGGACTAAAATCCTACTCTCCTGTGACCATTACAGTCACCAGACTGGTGTACTTACTACCTTGATACAGGTTAGGGACTAAAATCCTACTCTTCTGTGACCATTACAGTCACCAGACTGGTGTACTTACAACCTTGATACAGGTTAGGGACTAAAATCCTAATCTCCTGTGACCATTACAGTCACCAGACTGGTGTACTTACTACCTTGATACAGGTTAGGGACTAAAATCCTACTCTCCTGTGACCATTACAGTCACCAGACTGGTGTACTTACTACCTTAATACAGGTTAGGGACTAAAATCCTACTCTCCTGTGACCATTACAGTCACCAGACTGGTGTACTTACTACCTTGATACAGGTTAGGGACTAAATCCTACTCTTCTGTGACCATTACAGTCACCAGACTGGTGTACTTACTACCTTGATACAGGTTAGGGACTAAAATCCTAATAATCTGTGACCATTACAGTCACCAGACTGGTGTACTTACTACCTTAATACAGGTTAGGGACTAAAATCCTACTCTCCTGTGACTATTAGAGTCACCAGACTGGTGTACTTACTACCTTGATACAGGTTAGGGACAAAAATCCTAATCTCCTGTGACCATTACAGTCACCAGACTGGTGTACTTACTACCTTGATAAGGGTTAGGGACTAAATCCTACTCTTCTGTGACCATTACAGTCACCAGACTGGTTGTACTTACTACCTTGATACAGGTTAGGGACTTAAAATCCTACTCTTCTGTGACCATTACAGTCACCAGATGGTGTATACATCTTGATACAGGTTAGGGACTAAAATCCCTCTTCTGTGACCATTACAAGTGCACCAGTCCCTGGTGACTTACTACCTTAGAGATACAGGTAGGGACTAAAATCCTAATTTCCTGTGACCATTACAGTCACCAGACTGGTGTACTTACTACCTTGATACAGGTTAGGGACTAAAATCCTATCTCCTGTGACCATTACAGTCACCAGACTGGTGTACTTACTACCTTAATACAGGTTAGGGACTAAAATCCTACTCTCCTGTGACCATTACAGTCACCAGACTGGTGTACTTACTACCTTGATACAGGTTAGGGACTAAAATCCTATCCTTCTGTGACCATTACAGTCACCAGACTGGTGTACTTACTACCTTGATACAGGTTAGGGACTAAAATCCTAATCTCCTGTGACCATTACAGTCACCAGACTGGTGTACTTACTACCTTGATACAGGTTAGGGACTAAAATCCTACTCTCCTGTGACCATTACAGTCACCAGACTGGTGTACTTACTACCTTAATACAGGTTAGGGACTAAAATCCTACTCTTCTGTGACCATTACAGTCACCAGACTGGTGTACTTACACCTTGATACAGGTTAGGGACTAAAATCCTAATATCCTGTGACCATTACAGTCACCAGACTGGTGTACTTACTACCTTAATACAGGTTAGGGACTAAAATTCCTACTCTCCTGTGACTATTACAGTCACCAGACTGGTGTACTTACTACCTTGAATACAGGTTAGGGACTAAAATCCTAATTCTGTGACCATTACAGTCACCAGACTGGTGTACTTACTACCTTAATACAGGTTAGGGACTAAAATCCTACTCTCCTGTGACATTACAGTCACCAGACTGGTGTACTTACTACCTTGATACAGCTTAGGGACTAAAATCCTATATCTGTGACCATTACAGTCACCAGACTGGTGTACTTACTACCTTATACAGGTTAGGGACTAAAATCCAAATCTCCTGTGACTATTAATTCACCAGACTGGTGTACTTACTACCTTGATACAGGTTAGGGACTAAAATCCTAATCTCCTGTGACCATTACAGTCACCAGACTGGTGTACTTACTACCTTGATACAGGGTTAGGGACTAAAATCCTACTTTAATCTGTGACCATTACAGTCACCAGACTGGTGTACTTACTACCTTGAATACTGGTTAGGGACTAAAATCACTACTGTCCTGTGACTCATTACAGTCACCAGACTGTGTACTTACTACCTTGATACAGGTTAGGGACAAAATCCTAATCTCCTGTGACCATTACAGTCACCAGACTGGTGTACTTACTACCTTGATACAGGTTAGGGACTAAAATCCTAACTTTCTGTGACCATTACAGTCACCAGACTGGTGTACTTACTACCTTGATACAGGTTAGGGACTAAAATCCTAATCTCCTGTGACCATTACATTCACCAGACTGGTGTACGTTACTACCTTAATACAGGTTAGGGACTAAAATCCTAACTCTCCTGTGACCATTACAGTCACCAGACTGGTGTACTTACTACCTTGATACAGGTTAGGGACTAAAATCCTACTATCTGTGACCATTACAGTCACCAGACTGGTGTACTTACTACCTTATACGGTTAGGGACTAAAATCCTACTCCTGTGACCTATTACAGTCACCAGACTTGTGTACTTACTACCTTGATACAGGTTAGGGACTAAAATCCTATCTCCTGTGACCATTACAGTCACCAGACTGGTGTACTTACTACCTTAATACAGGTTAGGGACTAAAATCCTACTCTCCTGTGACCATTACAGTCACCAGACTGGTGTACTTACTACCTTGATACAGGTTAGGGACTAAAATCCTAATAATCCTGTGACCATTACATCACCAGACTGTGTACTTACTACCTTAATACAGGTTACGGGACTAAAATTCCTAATCATCCTGTGCCCATTACAGTCACAAGACTGGTGTACTTACTACCTTAATACAGGTTAGGGACTAAAATCCTAATAATCCTGTGACCTATGACAGTCACCAGACTGGTGTACTTACTACCTTATACAGGTTAGGGATAAAATCCTACTCCTGTGACTATTACAGTCACCAGACTGGTGTACTTACTACCTTGAATACAGGTTAGGGACTAAAATCCTACTCTTCTGTGACATTTACAGTCACCAGACTGGTGTACTTACTACCTTGATACAGGTTAGGGACTAAAATCCTAATCTCCTGTGACCATTACATTCACCAGACTGGTGTACTTACTACCTTGAAAAGGTTAGGGACTAAAATCCTAATCTTCTGTGACCATTACAGTCACCAACATGGTGTACTTACTACCTTGATAGGTTAGGGACTAAAATCCTAATAATCTGTGACCATTACAGTCACCAGACTGGTGTACTTACTACCTTAATACTGGTTAGGGACTAAAATCCTACTGTCCTGTGACTATTACAGTCACCAGACTTGTGTACTTACTACCTTGATACAGGTTAGGGACAAAAATCCTAATCTCCTGTGACCATTACAGTCACCAGACTGGTGTACTTACTACCTTGATACAGGTTAGGGACTAAAATCCTACTCTTCTGTGACCATTACAGTCACCAGACTGGTGTACTTACTACCTTGATACAGGTTAGGGACTAAAATCCTAATCTCCTGTGACCATTACATTCACCAGACTGATGTACTTACTACCTTGATACAGGTTCGGGACTAAAATCCTAATAATCTGTGACCATTACAGTCACCAGACTGGTGTACTTACTACCTTAATACAGGTTAGGGACTAAAATCCTACTCTCCTGTGACTATGACAGTCACCAGACTGGTGACCTACTACCTTGATACAGGTTAGGGACTAAAATCCTAATAATCTGTGACTATTACAGTCACCAGACTGGTGTACTTACTACCTTAATACAGGTTAGGGACTAAAATCCTACTCTCCTGTGACTATTACAGTCACCAGACTGGTGTACTTACTACCTTGATACAGGTTTAGGGACTAAAATCCTAATCTCCTGTGACCATTACAGTCACCAGACTGGTGTACTTACTACCTTGAAACAGGTTAGGGACTAAAATCCTACTCTTCTGTGACCATTACAGTCACCAAAATGGTGTACTTACTACCTTGATACAGGTTAGGGACTAAAATCCTACTCTTCTGTGACCATTACAGTCACCAGACTGGTGTACTTACTACCTTGATACAGGTTAGGGACTAAAATCCTAATAATCTGTGACCATTACAGTCACCAGACTGGTGTACTTACTACCTTAATACAGGTTAGGGACTAAAATCCTACTCTCCTGTGACCATTACAGTCACCAGACTGGTGTACTTACTACCTTGATACAGGTTAGGGACTAAAATCCTACTCTTCTGTGACCATTACAGTCACCAGACTGGTGTACTTACTACCTTGATACAGGTTAGGGACTAAAATCCTAATAATCTGTGACCATTACAGTCCCAGACTGGTGTACTTACTACCTTAATACAGGTTAGGGACTAAAATCCTACTCTCCTGTGACCATTACAGTCACCAGACTGGTGTACTTACTACCTTGATACAGGTTAGGGACTAAAATCCTATTCTTCAGTGACCATTACAGTCACCAGACTGGTGTACTTACTACCTTAATACAGGTTAGGGACCAAAATCCTACTCTCCTGTTACTATTACAGTCACCAGACTGGTGTACTTACTACCTTGATACAGGTTAGGGACTAAAATCCTACTCTTCTGTGACCATTACAGTCACCAGACTGGTGTACTTACTACCTTGATACAGGTTAGGGACTAAAATCCTACTCTTCTGTGACCATTACAGTCACCAGACTGGTGTACTTACTACCTTGATACAGGTTAGGGACTAAAATCCTAATAATCTGTGACCATTACAGTCACCAGACTGCTGTACTTACTACCTTAATACAGGTTAGGGACTAAAATCCTACTCTCCTGTGACCATTACAGTCACCAGACTGGTGTACTTACTACCTTGATACAGGTTAGGGACTAAAATCCTACTCTTCAGTGACCATTACAGTCACCAGACTGGTGTACTTACTACCTTGATACAGGTTAGGGACTAAAATCCTACTTTTCTGTGACCATTACAGTCACCAGACTGGTGTACTTACTACCTTGATACAGGTTAGGCACTAAAATCCTAATCTCCTGTGACCATTACATTCACCAGACTAGTGTACTTACTACCTTGATACAGGTTAGGGACTAAAATCCTAATAATCTGTGACCATTATAGTCACCAGACTGGTGTACTTGCTACCTTAATACAGGTTAGGGACTAAAATCCTACTCTCCTGTGACTATTACAGTCACCAGACTGGTGTACTTACTACCTTGATACAGGTTAGGGACTAAAATCCTACTCTTCTGTGACCATTACAGTCACCAGACTGGTGTACTTACTACCTTGATACAGGTTAGGGACTAAAATCCTACTCTTCTGTGACCATTACAGTCACCAGACTGGTGTACTTACTACCTTGATACAGGTTAGGGACTAAAATCCTAATAATCTGTGACCATTACAGTCACCAGACTGCTGCACTTACTACCTTAATACAGGTTAGGGACTAAAATCCTACTCTCCTGTGACCATTACAGTCACCAGACTGGTGTACTTACTACCTTGATACAGGTTAGGGACTAAAATCCTACTTTTCTGTGACCATTACAGTCACCAGACTGGTGTACTTACTACCTTGATACAGGTTAGGCACTAAAATCCTAATCTCCTGTGACCATTACATTCACCAGACTGGTGTACTTACTACCTTGATACAGGTTAGGGACTAAAATCCTAATAATCTGTGACCATTACAGTCACCAGACTGGTGTACTTGCTACCTTAATACAGGTTAGGGACTAAAATCCTACTCTCCTGTGACTATTACAGTCACCAGACTGGTGTACTTACTACCTTGATACAGGTTAGGGACTAAAATCCTAATAATCTGTGACCATTACAGTCACCAGACTGGTGTACTTACTACCTTAATACAGGTTAGGGACTAAAATCCTACTCTCCTGTGACTATTACAGTCACCAGACTGGTGTACTTACTACCTTGATACAGGTTAGGGACTAAAATCCTAATCTCCTGTGACCATTACAGTCACCAGACTGGTGTACTTACTACCTTGATACAGGTTAGGGACTAAAATCCTACTCTTCTGTGACCATTACAGTCACCAGACTGGTGTACTTACTACCTTGATACAGGTTAGGGACTAAAATCCTACTCTTCTGTGACCATTACAGTCACCAGACTGGTGTACTTACTACCTTAATACAGGTTAGGGACTAAAATCCTAATGTCCTGTGACCATTACATTCACCAGACTGGTGTACTTACTACCTTGATACAGGTTAGGGACTAAAATCCTAATAATCTGTGACCATTACAGTCACCAGACTGGTGTACTTACTACCTTAATACAGGTTAGGGACTAAAATCCTACTCTCCTGTGACTATGACAGTCACCAGACTGGTGTACTTACTACCTTGATACAGGTTAGCGACTAAAATCCTAATAATCTGTGACCATTACAGTCACCAGACTGGTGTACTTACTACCTTAATACAGGTTAGGGACTAAAATCCTTCTCTCCTGTGACTATTACAGTCACCGGACTGGTGTACTTACTACCTTGATACAGGTTAGGGACTAAAATCCTAATCTCCTGTGACCATTACAGTCACCAGACTGGTGTACTTACTACCTTGTGTGATGAATATTGTTCATATCCCTCATATTCCATCCAGAAAGCAATTTGAAGGCACATCTCACTCACAAAGAATAAGCCCCCACCCTTCTGACAGGCAGAAGTCATTTATCTCTTGCAAATAGCACAGTTATTAGCACCTAGATGGAAGCCAACTGTCCTCACAACAGGACTCATCCTTAACTGTGATGTGGTAATCAGGTAGGTTATTGGAGCTTCCTCCGGACTGAGGGTTTTGCCAAAAGGTGACACGTCCCATTTAAGTCTCTTTCTTCCCAGGCAGACTGGAAGGCACCGTGACTATAACCTTAATATTTCATGAGCCGTGCGGTCTATGAACATGGCAAGCGTAGATCCATGATCGTGACGCCTAGGCGGTGACAAGCATGCTATTCACATGAATGTAGTATAACTGTAAGCCATCTAAACAGGATATTGGCTAGTAGGGTGTTCTCAGAATAGTCATGTTTCACATCCAGACGAAGATAAAATCATAACTAAAAATATGAAAGTATTATCTTCCGTCTGCGATGCCCATGGACACGGCTAGGGAACATTATAGAATTCGGGTGTCCATATCTCCCCTCAGAGGGGTGGGAGTTGTGAGACATCCCAGGGGTGTCAGATGGGTGGAGACAGGGGCAACCCATAATGTATAAAAATCATCTGCCCCATCTCCACCTGGTATTTCTTCTGAATGGGCATTTTTCCACCAAGGCCAGAGATTACCCCAGGAACAGATTGGTGCCACGCCGCCCTTGTGGTGCCATCAGCACTAAGGTAACTGCTCACATGTGTATGTAATTCTGTGTATTCCATTCCTCCTTTTATTGGCATATCTGACTGTAATATTTGTAACATCTGAATAATAACTGTAAATATTAATATCTAGTGTACCATTAGGGTGATTAAATATATAAATTTAATCTTGAGTTGCTCTTTTTATCTTGATCACGATTCCCACGTCCGTGTGCTCATTTAACGCTACCTGGGTTGGTTTCTGACCCAATATAAGCCCGACCACGGACCGGACTTATATTAAACGAGAAGCTGGTGGCAGCATTTGTGCTTGGGGTTATTCAGGGCCTCTGGCAGTGACGGGGTGGAAGAGATTATATGTGCTTCCGGCTGCGGGCTAGAAGACATATACCACACTCGCTGAGAGGTGCCTTAATAAACCAGCACAGGCAAGGCAGCTGCGGCCCTTCTTTGTCCTCAGGCAGTTCTCTGACTGACCTGGGTTTAACAGGAGGCGCTGTGGAGCTGCCAGGTTCAGGTCACGATTCACCACAAGTGGTGGCAGCGGTGGGATCAAGATAATAGTGTTGTGGACCCAACTCCCTAACACTAAGGGCTGCTGGCAGTAGCTTTGCTGTCAGGGTCCTAAGATCAACTCAACACTAGACGGTCAGAGTGCAAATATAAGGTGTGTGGGTGCATCAGGTTGCAGCTGTGTGTCAGTGACCAGGAGGTGCTAAACTGGCCCAGGGCACCAGGAGCCAAGCGCTGCAGAGGGCACTTGCTGTGGCTGATATGCAAGAGGTGGTGGAGGACACTGTTGGTCTAGGCAAGGAGGATACCATGCACAGGTCCTCATGGAGCCAATCCCCAGTGGTCGACTCTGCAGTGGGGCCCAGACCCCCTGCTGGTCCCTCCAGCCAGATGGGCTCGGATGCCCTGTTTCGAGCTGCCCTGGCTCGACTTGAAGCTGGAGATCAGGGCGCCTACGAGACCCTCATGGCAGCTGCAGAGCGACTCGCAGAGCGTGAAGCTGCAGAGCGATGTGAGGCTGCAGAGCGTGAAGCCGCCGAGCAACATGCGGAGCGTGAAGCTGCAGAGCGACGTGAGGCCGCAGAGCGTGAAGCTGCAGAGCGACGTGAGGCTGCACAGCGCCAGCACCAGCTCGACTTGGCTCAGATCAGGATCTCGCAGCCCGTTCCAGCCAACTAGGAGCCCAAGCCACCGAAGGTCCGAGTTGAGAACTTTCCCCTTCTGGAGGCAGGCGGAGACCTGGATTCTTTTCTGCTGGCCTTTGAGCAGACCTGCAGGCAGTACAACCTGGACTCAGGCCAGTGGGCCCAGTACCTGACCCCCCGTCTGAGGGGTGACGCCATGAAAGCCTTGGGGGACTTCCCTGCCGGGGAGTCGCCAGACTATGCGAGCATCAAGCAGGCCCTGATCCGACAGTTCAACCTCACCCCGGAGTCCTACCGCAAGAAGTTCCGAAGCCTGCAGAGGGGTCCAAAGGATACCTGGACTGACCACATGCGGGCCCTCCTGAGAGCAGCTGACCACTGGATCAAAGGTTTGGAGCGCAGCACAGCCCAGGAGATCCAGGAGTTGTTCGTGGTGGAGCAATTCCTGTGGAACTGTCCTGAGGACCTCCAACAGTTCATCCGCGACCGGAAACCGAAGGCAGCAGCACCTGGAGAGGGGGTAAGCCCAGCCCTGCACCCGTGACCCCAGCCCCCAGAATGCAGGGGGCAGCCCCTCTATTACCCCCTGTTCCCCTCTCCAGGTTGGCAGCAGAACCCAGACGGTGTCACCTCTGCAACCAACCAGGACACTTCAAGGCCATGTGTCCTCAGCGCCATAAGACACCGTCCCCAAAAACGGCCACTGTTTTGTGTGTGGGTGGGGGTGGTGGTAGGTCCCTTGACAATTTTCAACCCGTCACCATAGGCTGCTCAGTGGCAATGGGACTGCGGGACACCGGCGCAGAGATGACTTTGGTGCGACCAGAGATGGTCCCCCCCAGGACTTGATCCCCGGAAAGTCCCTCGCCGTCTACGGAATTGGAGGCGTGGAACCCGCATTGCCTGTTGCCAGGGTTTATCTGGACTGGGGTGCTGGGAGGGGAGTGAGGGAGGTGGGGGTCTCGGCTAATATCCCTGTGAATGTATTGCTTGGGTCAGACTTGGGGCGGCTAGTGTCCAAGTATGTGGCCACTGACCTCCCCAGTTCTGATCCACCAGAATGTGCACTGTCCAATATTGGAAGTGTTGATGGGGAAGACGTTATTAATGATGATGTTATTAATGATGACGTTGATGATGTTTGCAGTGACACTCCACACAACACAGTACACAAAGGGCTGACAGTGACAGGGAGGGGGGAGGAAGATAAAGAGAATTGTAGAATGGCCTTAGGCCAGGATCAGCCAGCACACCTTATGTTCTCAGAGGGCAGACAGAGGGGGCTGAGGGGGCTGAGAGCTGCAGAAGGAGCAGACACAGATGGCTGTGACACTGCTCTCTGCTGTAATCAGCAAGGTATTGTAGCCAAGGAGCCAACGATCGAGGTCGGAGTACCCACAGGGAATGTGGTGCTGCCAGGTAAGGCCCAGACGCTGCGCTCTGAGGAGCTGCAAGGGGTGGAACATGTCGGGGAGTATGGGGCTGTCACAGGAGAAGTGAAGCCACCAGGTGAGATCCCAGGGCAGGAACCCCCCACCACCGGAATGTCAGGAGGCCAGGATAGTCCGCCTGAACCGGCGACTTGGTCAGGAGCGGAGGGGAAGCAGGCATTGCCCATGGTTACAGCAGCCATAGCCGCTGTCACCAGGAGTGGGGGTGCCAGAGCCCAGGGGACCTCGCGGAGGTCCGACGGCTTCCCTCCTTCAGGCCAAGTGGCTGCGGAGTCAGACGGAGGCCAGGAGACAGGTCCCGGGGAACTGACTACGGACGGGGTGGTCCCATCCACTCTGGCCACGTCAAGTCAGGAGTTTCAGGCTGCGTTGGAAGCAGATGACAGCCTGAAAGCTCTTAAGGAACAGGCGGCACAGCCTCCCCTGGAGTCAGACCGCGAGCGGGTGGTCTTAGACCAGGGACGGCTGTACCGAGAAACGGTCCAGCAGGGCTCACTGGAGGCGTGGCCCAGGGACCGACAGCTAGTGGTACCCTACCCATTCAGGGCGGAGTTGTTGCGGGTTGCGCATGAGATTCCGATGGCCGGACACCTGGGGATCGCCAAGACCAGGTCCAGGCTCTCTCAGCATTTCTACTGGCCTAAGTTGAGGACCGATGTGGCCGCCTACTGCCGTTCGTGTGATACCTGTCAACGAGTGGGTAAGGTGGGGCGGCACCCTAAAGCGCCCCTGGTCAACCTGCCAATCATTGACGAGCCTTTCCGGAGGGTGGCGGTAGATCTGATTGGACCGCTGTCCACTACCAGCCGCTCTGGGAAACGCTTCATCCTAACGGTAGTGGACTATGCCACACGGTACCCAGAAGCGGTAGCCTTGTCATCCATCCGGGCTGACAAGGTGGCCACCGCTTTGCTGGAGATTTTCTCCTGAGTGGGTTTTCCCCAAGAAATGCTCACTGACCGGGGGACCCAATTCATGTCGCAGCTGATGGAGTCCCTCTGTCGGCAAACACAGGTGCAACAGCTGAAGGCCAGTCCGTATCATCCACAGACGAATGGTCTGTGTGAACGGTTCAATGGCACTCTGAAGCAGATGCTGAGGATGCTGGTCGACTCCCATGGGAATGATTGGGAGCGGTATCTGCCGCACCTGCTGTTTGCCTACCGGGAGGTCCCCCAGGCCTCAACAGGGTTCTCGCCCTTTGAGCTCCTGTACGGACGACGTGTGCGGGGGCCTCTGGCCTTAGTGAAAGAAGCTTGGGAAGGGGACTTGGCTGCCCCCGGAGTGTCGGTTGTTGAATATGTCATGTGCTTCCAGGACAAAATGCAGGCCTTGGCGCAGCTGGTGCAATGGAGCAAGCCCAGGCCGACCAGAAGCGGTGGTATGACCAGAACGCTTGCGAGAGGACCTACCAGGTGGGTCAGAAGGTGTGGGTACTGGTCCCTGTACTGCAGAACAAGCTTCAGGCAGCCTGGGAAGGCCCATATCTCGTGCACCAGCAGCTCAACCCTGTGACGTACCTGGTCACCCTGGACCACGCCCGTGGGAGGCGTAAGGCCTTTCACGTGAACATGATGAAGGCTCATCATGAGCGGGAGGCCTGCGCCCACCCAGTGTGCAACCTGCCCGAGGAGGGGGAGGCAGATACCCTCCTGGACATGCTTGCCCAGGTTAAGGCAGGAGGGTCCATTGAGGATGTGGAGCTTGGCCAACAGCTTTCGGAGGACCAACGGTCCCAGCTGTGGGCCACACTTCACCCCTTCTGGGAGCTGTTCAGCAGCCTGCCCGGAAGGACTCAGTCTGCCGTCCATCATGTGGACACTGGGGATCACCCCCCGATCCGGCGTTCAGCCTATCGGACCGCTCCCGAGGTGCAGCAGCAAATGCACCAGGAGATCGACGAGATGCTGAAGCTGGGGGTGATCCAGGCATCCAACAGCGCGTGGGCCTCACCCGTAGTCCTCGTCCCTAAGAAGGACCGAACTACCCGGTTCTGCGTGGACTACCGTGGGCTCAACGCTGTCACAGTCACCGATGCGTACCCTATGCCGCGCATCGATGATCTGCTCGACCGGCTGGCCGGGGCAAAGTACATAACCATAATGGATCTGAGCTGGGGGTATTGGCAGATTCCCCTGACCCATGAGGCACGGGAACGCTCTGCCTTTATTACCCCTTTCGGACTGTACGAGTCCACGGTCATGCCATTCGGCATGAAGAATGCCCCTGCCACTTTTCAGCGGATGGTCGATATCCTGCTCCAGGGACTCCAAGGGTACGCCGCAGCGTACCTGGACGACATTGCCGTCTTCAGCCCCACCTGGGAGGATCACCTGGAGCATCTGGCGCAGGTGCTCAGGCGGATCGACCAGGCAGGATTGACCATCAAGCCAGAGAGGTGCCAGCTGGGCATGAGTGAGGTCCTTTACCTGGGTCACCGGATAGGGAGGGGGACAGTGAAACCAGAGCCTGGGAAGGTGGAAGCCATCACCTCCTGGCCCACCCCAAGGACCAAAAAGCAAGTGATGTCGTTCCTTGGGACTGCTGGGTACTATAGGAGGTTCGTTCCACACTATAGTGCCCTGGCGAAGCCCCTGACAGACCTCACCAGGGCAAAGCTGCCATCTGCGGTCAACTGGACCGCTGATTGCGAGGCGGCCTTCCACGCACTCAAGGCTGCCCTCTCCAACTCCCCGGTACTACAAGCTGCCGACTTTGCACGGCCGTTTGTGGTACAGACTGACGCCAGCGACTTTGGCCTCGGGGCGGTGCTCAGCCAGGTTGACACCACAGGTCAGGAACATCCTGTTTTGTACCTGAGCAAGAAGCTATTGCCGAGAGAGGTGGCCTACTCCACGATGGAAAAGGAATGTCTGGCAATTGTGTGGGCCCTGCAGCGTCTGCAGCCATACTTGTACGGACGCCACTTCATCGTGGAGACGGACCACAACCCCCTCAGCTGGTTACACTCGGTCTCTGGGACGAATGGGAGGTTGCTGCGCTGGAGCCTTGCGCTCCAGCAATACGACTTCACCATTCGCCACAGGAGGGGCCGGGACCACGGTAACGCTGATGGGTTATCCCGGCGAGGGGAGGTAGCGGACGGGCGTGCGGGGGAACACAGGAATGTGATACCCCCTAGCGCCGTCTAAGAGGGGGAGGTGTGATGAATATTGTTCATATCCCCCATATTCCATCCAGAAAGCAATTTGAAGGCACATCTCACTCACAAAGAATAAGCCCCCACCCTTCTGACAGGCAGAAGTCATTTATCTCTTGCAAATAGCACAGTTATTAGCACCTAGATGGAAGCCAACTGTCCTCACAACAGGACTCATCCTTAACTTTGATGTGGTAATCAGGTAGGTTATTGGAGCTTCCTCCGGACTGAGGGTTTTGCCAAAAGGTGACACGTCCCATTTAAGTCTCTTTCTTCCCAGGCAGACTGGAAGGCACCGTGACTATAACCTTAATATTTCATGAGCCGTGCGGTCTATGAACATGGCAAGCGTAGATCCATGATCGTGACGCCTAGGCGGTGACAAGCATGGTATTCACATGAATGTAGGATAACTGTAAGCCATCTAAACAGGATATTGGCTAGTAGGGTGTTCTCAGAATAGTCATGTTTCACATCCAGACGAAGATAAAATCATAACTAAAAATATGAAAGTATTATCTTCCGTCTGCGATGCCCATGGACACGGCTAGGGAACATTATAGAATTCGGGTGTCCATATCTCCCCTCAGAGGGGTGGGAGTTGTGAGATATCCCAGGGGTGTCAGATGGGTGGAGACAGGGGCAACCCATAATGTATAAAAATCATCTGCCCCATCTCCACCTGGTATTTCTTCTGAATGGGCATTTTTCCACCAAGGCCAGAGATTACCCCAGGAACAGATTGGTGCCACGCCGCCCTTGTGGTGCCATCAGCACTAAGGTAACTGCTCACATGTGTATGTAATTCTGTGTATTCCATTCCTCCTTTTATTGGCATATCTGACTGTAATATTTGTAACATCTGAATAATAACTGTAAATATTAATATCTAGTGTACCATTAGGGTGATTAAATATATAAATTTAATCCTGAGTTGCTCTTTTTATCTTGATCACGATTCCCACGTCCGTGTGCTCATTTAACGCTACCTGGGTTGGTTTCTGACCCAATATAAGCCCGACCACGGACCGGACTTATATTAAACGAGAAGCTGGTGGCAGCATTTGTGCTTGGGGTTATTCAGGGCCTCTGGCAGTGACGGGGTGGAGGAGATTATATGTGCTTCCGGCTGCGGGCTAGAAGACATATACCACACTCACTGAGAGGTGCCTTAATAAACCAGCACAGGCAAGGCAGCTGCGGCCCTTCTTTATCCTCAGGCAGTTCTCTGACTGACCTGGGTTTAACAGGAGGCGCTGTGGAGCTGCCAGGTTCAGGTCACGATTCACCACACCTTGATACAGGTTAGGGACTAAAATCCTACTCTTCTGTGACCATTACAGTCACCAGACTGGTGTACTTACTACCTTGATACAGGTTAGGGACTAAAATCCTACTCTTCTGTGACCATTACAGTCACCAGACTGGTGTACTTACTACCTTGATACAGGTTAGGGACTAAAATCCTAATCTCCTGTGACCATTACATTCACCAGACTGGTGTACTTACTACCTTGATACAGGTTAGGGACTAAAATCCTAATAATCTGTGACCATTACAGTCACCAGACTGGTGTACTTACTACCTTAATACAGGTTAGGGACTAAAATCCTATTCTCCTGTGACTATGACAGTCACCAGACTGGTGTACTTACTACCTTGATACAGGTTAGCGACTAAAATCCTAATAATCTGTGACCATTACAGTCACCAGACTGGTGTACTTACTACCTTAATACAGGTTAGGGACTAAAATCCTACTCTCCTGTGACTATTACAGTCACCAGACTGGTGTACTTACTACCTTGATACAGGTTAGGGACTAAAATCCTAATCTCCTGTGACCATTACAGTCACCAGACTGGTGTACTTACTACCTTGATACAGGTTAGGGACTAAAATCCTACTTTTCTGTGACCATTACAGTCACCAGACTGGTGTCGCTGTATACAAGCAAAATGCGCAAGGGCGTTGGCAAGGAACAAGGAAGTGAACGTGATGGTGGTGCAGGCAGAGGCCGAGGTCATGTGCAAGCACTAATTTCGTAACAAGAAAGGGGCACATCTACTCGCTCACACGTCCTGTCCCAAATTCTTGGGGCCCGCTGCAGTACACCGCTCTTGAACCAACACCAGTGTCAACAGGTTGTTACTTGGATAGCGGATAATGCTTCAAGTCAGATTGGCACCTCCACAAACACCCTGTCTTCCACACGGTCAAGTGTCAGTAGCCGTGATACTGCACCGCACATTTCCCAACCTGATCCTCCTTCCTACCACCAGGCCGAGTACACGTCCACGGACATTACTGATCCCACACTTGGACACTCGGAAGTCCAGAAGTGTGTACCCATGGGTGAGTGGAGGTACATGGCAAATTCCCATAACAAAATTTAAATTCAGTTGTCATTTGTTGGTGGTGTGGTGAAGTCTGGCCCAATCCAACCTTTGTTCATCTTGATCAGAGTCAGCCTGTCAGCATTTTCAGTTGACAGGCGGGTGCGTTTATCAGTAATGATTCCACCTGCGGCTCTGAAAACACGCTCTGACAAAACGCTAGCGGCAGGGCAGGCCAGGACTTCCAAGGCATAGAGAGCCAATTCATGCCACGTGTCCAGCTTGGAGACACAATAATTGTAAGGCACAGAGGAATCTAGCAGTACAGTTGCTTGATCTGCAAGGTACTCCTTCAGCATCTGGCCAAACTTAGCATTTCTTGTGGCACTACCCTGCACCTCAGGGGCTCTGGTACATGAGGGGCTGAGAAAACTGTCCCACATCGTAAAGACTGTTCCCCTACCTCTGGCGGATTGGACTTGTGCCCCTCTCGGCCGTACGCCTTGGTTGTCCACCGATTCCTGACCTATGCCGCTAGCGTTTTGTGAGGGGAATGATTTGCCTACTTCCGTGACTATGGCCTTCTGGAAATGCTGCATTTTGGCTGACCTCTCCGCCTCAGGAATGAGAGAGATAAAGTTCTCCTTGTAGCGTGGGTCTAACAGTGTTGCCAACCAGTACTGATTGTCGGCCAAGATGTTGTGAACGCGAGGGTCACGAGCCAGGCAGCTTACCATAAAGTCAGCCATGTGCGCCAGACTCTTAACCGCCATCACTTCAGTATCCAGACCAACACGATGACTGAACATGCTGTCCTCCTCCTCCTCCTCCTCCTCATCTCCCCTGTCCTCTGGCCAGCCACGCAGAATCGAGGGTATGACTGGTGTGCATGTCATATCCTCAATTTGGATAGAGAGTTGCTCCATGTCTTCATCCTCCTCCTCCTCGTCATAGTCCTTCACTGCACGTTGTGATGAGATGAGGCTGGGCTGTGTGTTTTCACCCACACCCACTACTGTTTCTTGCTCCAAGTCATCGCGCTCGGCCTGCAATGCATCCTCTTTGTTTTTCAGCAGAGACCGTTTTAGAAGACAGAGTAGTGGTATGGTGACGCTAATAATGGCGTCATCGCCGCTCACCATCTTGGTGGAGTCCTCAAAGTTTTGGAGGACGGCACATAGGTCGGACATCCATCTCCACTCCTCAGGTGTTATGTGTGGAGTTTGACCCATTTCCCGACGGCTTAGGTGATGCAGGTAGTTCACAACTGCCCTCTTCTGCTCACATATCCTGACCAACATGTGCAGAGTTGAATTCCAACGCGTGGGGACATCACACACCAGTCTGTGGGCCGGAAGACGCAAACGGCTGCTTCCAATGTGTGCGGACTCATATTCTTTGCCTTCATGTTCACCCCTGCTGGTAACAGCAGAATTTGGAGGCACCTGCCCCTCCCTTATGAAGTCTGCACACAGAGCTGCCAGCCACACAGCCTTACAAGATGAGATTGTCCTGTGCTCTCCCGCGCCCTGCCCAGAGGTATGTACACACTGGCAGGTTTTTAACGTAGCATCTAGGGACAGAGTTAGGACTGTCTCTACCAGGGCCCACCGTGAAGTTGGTGAGGCAGCTTACTGTACGTTTTTTGCAAAAACGTATAAACCAAAAGGCCCTGTTTTTGTTACGGCACTTGCTATTTATTTTTACAGCAGAGCGCCTTTTGTGTGTTACTTATACGTTTTTTGCTTTGGTTTTTCATGTTTTTGGTGGGGATTGGTCGCAGTTCACACTGCTGCTTCCAATGTGTGCGGACTCATATTCTTTGCCTTCATGTTCACCCCTGCTGGTAACAGCAGAATTTGGAGGCACCTGCCCCTCCCTTATGAAGTCTGCACACAGAGCTGCCAGCCACACAACCTTACAAGGTGAGATTGTCCTGTGCTCTCCCGCGCCCTGCCCAGAGGTATGTACACATTGGCAGGTTTTTAACGTAGCATCTAGGGACAGAGTTAGGACTGTCTCTACCAGGGCCCACCGTGAAGTTGGTGAGGCAGCTTACTGTACGTTTTTTACAAAAACGTATAAACCAAAAGGCCCTGTTTTTGTTACGGCACTTGCTATTTATTTTTACAGCAGAGCGCCTTTTGTGTGTTACTTATACGGTTTTTGCTTTGGTTTTTCATGTTTTCATGTCGGTCTGGGGACCTAGGATGGAGCAACATAGGGACCTATGATGGGGGACATTATTAAATAAAGGGTGCCTGGATGGGAGACATTATTACTATATGGGGGCCAGAATAGAGGAACATAGGGGCCCAGGATGGAGGAACATAGGGACCTAGGACATGATTAAATAAAGGGGCCAGAATGAGGAACATACATATTTGGTTTATGGTGTTAAGTGGGGACATTTACTGTAGGGGCCAATTAGGGGACATTACTGCTGTAATATAATTTACTTTTGAGAATACGGGTTTCAATGAGGGGAACAAAAAGGAGGTCTTGTTACTGTGCAGAGCAGCACTATGTCACTTTTTTTGTTGTTTGATGTAGTGTAGAAATCTTGGGAAAAGTGTGGAATGTGCTCTGGAGGTGATCACTTATAGATAATTGTGTTATTTTCTGCAGATATGAGTCCTAGCTATAAGATCTATTATCGGTCTGCGATAGATGAAGAACTTCACCTACAGACATCACTGGTGAGTGTGTATTACCTATGCACACACACTGACACTATATACAGAGCTTCTGTGTATAATGTCAGTGATGAATGACTGTATAACATGTACACTGTATACAGAACTCCTGTGTATAATGTCACAGGTGATCACTGTATTACCTGTACACTGACAAAATATACAGAGCTCCTGCTTGTGTATAATGTCACTGGTGATCACTGTATTAGTTGTAGACTGAACCAATATACAGAGTTTTTTTTACATTTTTATTATTTTAGTATTATTTGTCACTATGTGGTGGCATTATGTGCTTTGGTCATGACATGATGGTATTTGTCCCTTGTATGAGGTATTATTCGGTCACTATGTGATGGTAATATGTGGTCTCATGGTGTGGCAGTATTTATGCCTTGTATGTGGTAGCATTTGATCACTATGTGGTGGTATTATGTGCTTTGGTCATGGTGTGGCAGTATTTGTGCCTTGTATTTGGCATTATTTGGGCACTATGTGGTGGTAATATGTGATCTGGTCACGGTGTGGTAGTATTTCTGCCTTCTATCTGGTATTATTGGTCTTGGTAGAGTGGATTGTGGTTGGTCATTTGCTTTATCTGATATCAATAAGGGGAAACTTCTTTATTTCCAATAGATATTAAATACTTGGATGTTTAACTTCTTCCTGTCCTGTGACACAGCAGCAGAGATGCAGTCACAGAGGTTCTCTGGAGGAAGCAAGTTGAGCATTTGGTGAGATTTTCCCCTCAGTATTTGTAAGACAAAACCAGGAGAGGGTGAGAAATGCATAAAAAATACCCCTGATTTCTCCACTCCTAGTTTTGTCTTACAAATACCAAGGTAAAAAACTCACCAAATACTTAAAGTGCCACATTCTTCTGATGTTGTGGATTGCACCAATAAATAAGTGATCATCGCTGATAACTTGTTTTCACCAAAAAATCCCTTTAACACTAGAAGTCCCAGAGACGGGTCATTTGACCTTTTTACCATTGAAAACCAAGGATCCTTTAAATTCCCGGGACTTCTAGTGTTAATGCAAACTACAGCAATTGTACATCCCAGTTATGGTGAGCGCACAATGATGCGCAGGAGCTGTCAATATAATGGGTATAACGGGTAACAGGGATGGGGTGGGTGGACGGACCTGGGTGGGCGGACCTGGGTGGGCGGACCCAGGTGCGTGGACCCCTGGAGTCAATTTCCCTGGTGGGCCCCTGGAGTGAATTTGCCTGGTGGGTCCCAGACACCCTAGTCCGACACTACTTAGAGAGAATAGGTACAGTAATAAACATACTAGGACATATGAATACTCAGGAATACTCAGGAATCCACAAAGGTATAATTCAGAGTCAAAGGATAAGGGTCTGAGAGATAGAATATTACCTAAATAGGGATCAGAGGCTTCACCTTCTGTGGTTATGAGAGTAACAACCACTATAAAAGCTTGTCACGGCTGCTGCAGTACCCAGCGTGGTGCATATAGAGAAGGGAGGATGAAGGGTTAAAAACCGTGCTGCAATATTCCATGAGACATCAAAGGGTGACTATAATATTGAGTTATTAGTAAACGCGTTTCAGGGCTCCCTGGCCCCTTCCTCAGGACAAATCAAAATCATATTGCCATGTTTCAGGGCATTTCAGGGCATTTCAGGGAGCCCTGAAACATGTTGACTAGTGATGGGCGAATCCTAAATTACTTGGAATCGCTTGACTCTAGCGAGTCCAAGCCCGGGACTCGCTACTCGTTGTGAGTCTAGCGAGTCCAATGTTAATGAGTGGGGAAGCGAGTAATAGCGAGTAGTGTGCGATTTACAAATCACAGATGTGTCTCGGAAGCTTCAGCCTGAAGCAATCCTAGTTTTGCCATTGATTTGCATTGGACTCGTTTACTTTGCAAGTAATCGCTGGGAAACTCGCACAGATAAAAGTCCTGTCTGCTCTGTGTGCTGGCTGCTGCAGCTCCAGGGTCCTAGAGCCCGCCTGCTGCCTGATGTAGCAGAGCTGAGATTGTTCTCAGTCTGCTCATTCCATGTGCATAGACATCTATATCTATGCACAGGGATGAGCAGAGAGGACATCGCGTTTTGGACTGCGTCGGACGGAAGAGGATTTTTTTAATTAAAGATGGAGTCCCTAATGGCTTTTTTTTTTTATTTCTAATAAAAAATTTTCTCTGTGTTGTGTTTTTTTTAAAACAATTTAATAGAAATTCATGGCGGTCATGTCTAATATTGGCGTGACCGCCATAAATTTCGGGCTTAGGGCCAGCTGATAATACAAAGCTGGCCCTAACCTCTTTATTACCCAGTGTGCCACCGCCACCAGGGCCGCTGGAAGAGCGGGGTTCAGCGCCAGAGGATGGCGCTTCAATGAACGCGCCATATTCTGGGGCGGCTGCGGGCTGCAATTTGCAGCGGGGGGTGCCCAGAAAGCTTGGGCATCCCTGCGCTGCGGATTCCAGCCCCCAGCTGCTTAGCTGTACCTGGCTAGACATAGAAATTGCGCGGAGCCCCACGCATTTTTTTAAAATTATTTCATGAAATTCATGAAATAATAAAAAAAAAGGGCTCCCCTATATTCTTGTGTCTGGCCAGGTACAAATAGGCACCTGGGGGTTGGGGGCAGCCCGTCGCTGCCTGCTGGATCCGGCTGGTTCCAGAAATACGGCGAAGCCCATATAATCTTTTTTCTGAAAAATCAATAAAACAATCTTAAAAAAGGGACTGCATCTTTATTAACCCCTCGCCCATGGTCCAGGGGTTAATAAAGATGCAGTCCCTTTTATTTACATTGTTTTATGGATTTGTCAGAAAAAAATTTCACGTGGGCTTCGCCGTATTTCTGGAACCAGCCGGATCCAGCAAGCAGCGACGGGCTGCCCCCAACCCCCAGGTGCCTATTTGTACCTGGCCGGACACAAGAATATAGGGGAGCCCTTTTTTTTAATTATTTCATGAATTTCATGAAATAATAAAAAAAAAATGCATGGGGCTCCGCGCAATTTCTATGTCTAGCCAGGTACAGCTAAGCAGCTGGGGGCTGGAATCCGCAGCGCAGGGATGCCCAAGCTTTCTGGGCACCCCCCCGCTGCAAATTGCAGCCCGCAGCCGCCTCAGAAGATGGCGCGTTCATTGAAGCGCCATCCTCTGGCGCTGAACCCCGCTCTTCCAGCGGCCCTGGTGGCGGTGGCACGCTGGGTAATAAAGGGGTTAATACCAGCTTTCTTATACAAGCTGGTATTAAGCCTGAGATTCTTAATGTCAGGCCACGTTTGACCCAGCCACTAAGAATCTCCAATAAAGGGTTAAAAAAAACACAACACAGAGAAAAATTTTTATTTGAAATTAAAAAAAAAGCCATTAGGGACTCCATCTTTAATTAAAAAAATCCTCTTCTGTCCAATGTAGTCCAAAACGCGATGCTACATCCCCTGTGCATAGATATAGATGTCTATGCACAGGGAATGAGCAGACTGAGAACAATCTCAGCACTGCTACATCATCTCTGTGAGCAGGCAGGCTCTAGGACCCTGGAGCTGCGGCAGCCTGTACACAGAGCAGACAGCTGGACTCGGCTCGCAAAGGAACAGCAGTTACTTTGCGAGTTTCCCTGCTATCACTGGCACAGTAGCCGAGTCTAATGCAAGACAATGGCAATCCTAGTTTTGTCAGCGCTTGCCATTGATTTGCATTGGACTCGTGCGAGTAAACGCTGGGAAACTCGCAGAGTACCGAGTCCTGCGAGTCCCTTACTACTCGCCGAGTAACGAGTCCTAGCGAGTAGATTCGCCCATCCCTAATGTTGACTAATAAATCAATATTATATTCACCCTTTGATGTCTCGTGGAATACGGTATAGCGGATTTTAACCCTTCATCCTCCCTACTCTGAGATTTTCGGCTGTTTTTGGCTGTGTTCGCGGTGACGTCAGAGTTCACATGAGTTCATGGCTCAGCCATGAACTTGATTGAACTTTCACTGTCACTGTCAGTCTCAGCACCTGCTTGTCGCTCTGTACAGACGCTTGTCTGTACAGAACGATAAAGCAGAACTGACATTACTCTGCCTATGGACTATGTTGGACTGAGGTTTTTTTTTCTAATAAAGATGGAGTCTCTCTATGTGTTTTTTGTTTTATTTCTAATAAAAAAATGTTTTTATCTGTGTTGTGTTTTTCTTTTACTGTTTACTAGAAATTCATGGTGGCCATGTCTAATTTGATGTGATGCCATGAATTTCACACTGAGTACCAGCTGAGAATACAAAGCTGGTATTAACCCCATTATAACCTGGCATGCCATGCCCACCAGTGCCACTGGAAGAGCTGGATAAAGTGCCTGGAAATGGCGCTATGATGAATTCTCTATTTCCATGTGTGATTGCGGGCTGTGCTTTTCAGCGTGGGAAGGCTCAGAACGCAGGGACCTGACCACACTGAGAATCCCAGCCCCAAACTGCCTGGTTTTACCTGGCTGGTGATCAAATATGGTGGGAGCGCATGCATTTTTTTAAAATTATTTATTGAAATAATTTTAAAAAATTGGGCTTCCCTGTATTTTGATTGCCAGCCAAGGTAAAGTCAGGCAGCTGGGGGTGGCAGCCTGTAGCTGTTCTTTTTATCTGCGCTGAGAATCAAAAATACCACAAAATGCTATATCATTTTTTAAAAATATTTATTTATTATGCAAGCATCTGTACAGAGCGACAAGCAGGCTGAGACTGACAGTGACACTTAGCGTTCAATCGAGTTCATAGCTGAGCCATGAACTCGGGTGAACCCTGACGTCAACGCGTACACTGTCAAAAAAGGCTGAAAACTGCCGAGTTCTCAGCGGTGCAATGAATATCCCCGGAAGTTAATGAGCGGCCCTGGAAGTACTAGAAGCGGCCGGGACAGTGAGACTGCAGGACGCACGCTACAGACCCAGTAAGTATAACTATTATGTTTATTTATTATATGCTTTTATTTACAGCCCCCCGACCTGAACTGTAACATGGGTGTCTCAAGGAAGCCATTGTTCAGGATACATGCATAGACACTAGGTGTCTGGTACAGACCCCGAATTTTACAGTTTGGATTCGCTCATCACTACTTACATGTAGAAACAAGTTGGACAGTATTTTTTTTTTTTTGCAAAAGTGAAAATCTTGCAAACGAAACCCATTCAAAACTACAACTTGCCCTGCAAAAATAAGCCCTTAGGCTGGCTTCACATTTGCGTATGGGAAGGCAGCGTTTTGCTGCGTTCCCATACGCAGTTAAACGCATGCGCACTGCGTTCCTATGTTTAACATAGGAACGCATGGTGCCTGCGTTTGCTGCGTTCGGGTGCGGATGCGGACGATATCTGCTGCTTCCGGTGTCCAGCATCCGCACCCGGGACGCAGCATGTTGGGTTTTTTTGTGCGTTTGGGGAGCTTGGACAATCAGCAAGCGTCCCCAAGCGTACAAAAAAAGCATTGTCTTCAATGGGTCCGCAGTGTCCTCTGCATGACACAGCAGGAGAACGCTGCGGACCCATTGAAAAATCTCCCGGTGGCCGCCGGTGATGTCACAGGAGCTCACCGACGGCCACCGGGAGATCAGCTGACCCTCTGCTGTCCTCCTTCTCCCCGCCGCCTGTAATCTCATAGCGATGTCGGCGGGGAGAACAGCTGATCTGAAAGCTGTTTGAATCTTCCCGCGCCGACATCTCCTCACAGTGTCGGCGCGGGAAGATTCAAACAGCTCTCAGATCAGCTGTTCTCCCCGCCGACAGTCCCGGAGCTTACCGGCGGCCGGGGGGCGGAGATCTCCGGCGCTGATCTCCGCCTCTGGCCCGCCCCCGGACAGCGCCGATTGGCTGCCGGGCTCCATAGTGATGTGTCCGCAGGCGGACATTATCCGCTGCGGACACATCAAAGTGTCCCTGCTTCTGACAGCGTTTGTGTCTGCATGCCATCAGCATGCAGACACAAACGCTAATGTGAAGCCAGCCTTAGATGGGTATTTAAATGGAAAGTAAAATTATGGCTTTTGAAAGGTGGAGAAAAAGGAAACAATGATTGCTTCCTACAATATGTTATCTTTTATGGCTCTGTCATAGCTTATACTATAATTGTATGTGTCCTGTTGTGCAGTGTATGATGTATTAGTTTTATATATTATGTATTAGCTATTGCTATAAAAGTTTTACAATATATAGCTGTGAAGAAATGAATAACCATTTCATGTACACAAGGCTCATCTAGCAGGATCCACCATATGCCTGTTAATGTCAAAATTGTGCCTCTGCTAATAAATAAGGGCGGTCTGGTCAATCCGCTGTACTAGGACCTGAGACACAACATGAAATATTCCTTGTTTTTCACGCTTATTTTTTTTTATCTGTGCTGCACAGACTACACATTTCCAGCCCCTGCAGCAGTCGATTTACACTGGATCATTTACCCATCTGTAATTATTTATGTGAAGCAATAATCAGAGCTCGCATTGCTTTTCAGCAAGTCTTCGGAACATGAAGAGGTCCTGTGTCTTGTCTGTAGTAATATATAGCTGAGTACTTCATAGTGGTCTTGTGATGTGTTATTTTTATACTAATGACATCTTCAGGGTGATGTGACACCGTGGTGTCCTCGGATTATGCTGGGGCTCTTTTTCCGAATGCTTGACTATTTTATATTCTAAATATCTTACCATCTGCATGTGGAAACATCAATATTCTGCAATGCGGTTACATAACATATGCTGCAATATAATTAAAGAAGTAACGTGTACAGACCTTAGTAGCTTGATTTAAGTTACTGTCAAAATTAGCTGTGAATATGGAGATTAACTATATTAACTATATATAGTATATATACTACTCACTATAAATTTTAAATATGATATACCATTATCATTGGTGGTCTATATGTGAATGTATAATTCAAAGAATAAATTATATGTATATTAAATATTAAATTTAATTGTGCTTCATTTTAAGTGTTATAATCTCTAGAGAATCGCTGGTCCTGACTGGTTAACAATAGTAAATCCAAATATTGCACCTGTTTACTGTTATTATCCAAGATGTGTGATAGGTCCAGTGCTTAAAGGGTTATTCTCATCTTCACAGTAGGATTTATTTGAAATAGCTTATAAACCAAGCAACTTTCCAATTCACTTGTTATAATTCATCTCTGTTCTCCTAATATAATAAACTACACTGTGTGCAGAATTATTAGGCAAATGAGTATTTTGATCACATGATACTTATTATATATGTTGTTCTACTCCAAGCTGTATAGGCTTGAGAGCCATCTACCAATTACGTAAATCAGGTGATGTGCATCTCTGTAATGAGAAGGGGTGTGGTGTAATGACATCAACACCCTATATAAGGTGTGCTTAATTATTAGGCAAATGCCTTTCCTTAGGCAAAATGGGTCAGAAGAGAGATGTGATGGGCTCTGAAAAGTCCAAAATTGTGAGATGTCTTGCAGAGGAATGCAGCAGTTTTGAAATTGCCAAACTTTTGAAGCATGATCAACGAACAAGCAAATAGCCAACAGGTTTGAAAGAAGAGTGTTGAGCAAAAAAGATGCAAAATAACTGCCCATGAATTGAGGAATATCAAGCGTGAAGCTGCCAAGATGCCATTTGCCACCAGTTTTGCCATATTTCAGAGCTGCAATGTCACTGGAGTATCAAAAAGCACAAGGTGTGCGATACTCAGGGACATGGCCAAGGTAAGGAAGGCTGAAAAACGACCACCTTTGAACAAGAAACATAGGATAAAACATCAAGACTGGGCTAAGAAATATCTTAAGATTGATTTTTCAAAGGTTTTATAGACTGATGAAATGAGACTGACGGGCCAGATGGATGGGCCAGAGGCTGGATCAGTAGAGGGCATAGAGCTCCACTCCGACTCCGACTCAGATGCCAGCAAGGTGGAGGTGGGGTACTGGTATGGGCTGGTATCATCAAAGATGAACTTGTGGGACCTTTTCGGGTTGAGGATGGAGTGAAGCTCAACTCCCAGATCTACTGCCAGTTTCTGGAAGACAACTTCTTCAAGCAGTGACATAGGAAGAAGTCGGTATCGTTCAAGAAAAACATGATTTTCATGCAGGACAATGCTCCATCACATGCATCCAACTACTCCACAGCGTGGCTGGCCAGTAAAGATATAAAAGAAGAAAAAATAATGACATGGCCCCCTTGTTCACCTGATCTGAACCCCATAGAGAACCTGTGGTCCCTCATAAAATGTGAGATCTACAGGGAGGGAAAACAGTATACCTCTTGGAACAGTGTCTGGGAGGCTGTGGTGGCTGCTGCATGCAATGTTGATCGTAAACAGATCAAGCAACTGACAGAATCTATGGATGGAAGGCTGTTGAGTGTCATCATAAAGAAAGGTGGCTATATGGTCACTAATTTTTTGGGGTTTTGTTTTTGCATATCAGAAATGTTTTTTTTCTAAATTTTGTGCAGTTATATTGGTTTACCTGGTGAAAATAAACAAGTGAGATGGGAATATATTTGGTTTTTATTAAGTTCCTAATAATTCTGCACAGTAATAGTTACTTGCACAAACAGATATCCTCCTAACATAGCCAAATTAAAAAAAAAACCACTCGAACTTCCAAAAATATTAAGCTTTGATATTTGAGTCTTTTGGGTTGATTGAGAACATAGTTGTTGATCAATAATAAAAATAATCCTCTAAAATACAACTTGTCTAATAATTCTGCACACAGTGTACTCTTTACTGTTTATAGCTCGTTACCTAAAAGACCAGCAGAACATGCTCAGTGCTTACAATCTATTTTCTATTGAACTTGTAAGCACTGCACTTAGGTCAGCTGGGATCGCTAGAGCATGATGGCCAGTAGCTACTGATCCCGGATAGCTTCAGTGGCAATGAACTGCAAATGTTGTAAATCCAAAGCTGCCTCATATAACATCATTATTGGAGATCAATTCAGACCATTGGGTCAATGATGCTGCCAGTTTAAACTGCCAATCAAGCAGGTGCACCCCCCATTTCCACTCAGCAACCAGCTCAGAAGATGATATTAACTCTATAAATTTAGAAAGGCACTAATTTTCTGAACAGCAATTTTGAACTGACTTTGTTGGAAATTAGTATGTGTCCAGTAGGGCCACTTGTTACTATTTTATATGTGTAGGTAGCACCTATGTCACAATCACGTCTGAATGTCTCTCTCTGAGACTAAGACTTACCAGCCCTCAACCCTAAATTTTGACCCTAAGGAAATAGAAATTTGTATAAGTCCACCTCCACACCCCCTCCCTTCACCATTGCCTGTAACCTGCACGGATGAAATAAAGAAGCCTAGATTATAACACCACAAGCAGTGAGTGCCGTCTCATACTTTCTTATGAGTGCATGGACTTGTTTTCTGAGACTAGTGCAACACCGCTTAGCTCAGTGATGTCTGATAGTGGGCCAAGACTAGTGCCCGGGAATCTTGCTTTGGGAAATTTATATAAGTCATTTACAAAAATAAGCCTTATCCATATGTTATGAATACTAACCACATCCAGGAAATATTAGTTCCCTTTATAGAAGTCTGACTTGGTGGTCTGCTAGAGAGAACTCGGACCTCATTGGTCCTGTCATTCTTTCGCTATTAGGTATTGAAATTCTGCACAGAATTGTACTTAGAAACTGCATTGTTAGCAAATAATGTGATGGGAGATTGTTCTAACTTGTTCTGAAAAGACAATAAATAAATGGAAAAATAATGGGGCCCATTTTTATCTTTACTGTAGCGCCTTTTAATGGCATGGTAATTGCAGCATTCGAAGTTCAGATTGACCTTCACATTACATGGTATGTGCTCAGACCTCATTGGTACTGTCATTCTTCCCTATTAGGAAGCGTTCCATTTCATTAAAATGTTGTGCTGACACTGATGCACCCTAAGCCTGCAGGACACCTTGAATTTCTTTTGAGGCTGCTTATCCAGACTATCCTGTGTTTCAACCTTTCATCAATTTTTCTCTGCCATCCTCATCCAGGGAGATTAGCTACAATGTAAACTTCTTGATTATGTTGGACAAAGGAACATCAAGATCTCTGGAAATGGACTTGTAATCATGAGGTTATTGATATGTTTCAACAATTTTGGTTCTCAAGCCCTCAGACAGTTGTCTTCTTTTTCTGTACTTCATGCTTAGTGTGGTGCACATAGACACACAATGCAAAGATTGAGTCAACTTCTCCCCTTTTTATCTGGTTTCAGCTGTGATTTACATATTGCCCACACCTATCACTTGCCACAGGTGAGTTTGAATAAGCCTCACATGCTTGAAGCAAAGTTGTTTACCCAAAAGTTTAGAAAGGTGCCAACAATTTTGTGCGGCCCATTTTTGGGGTTTTGTGTATTCATTTGTGTTTTTCCAATACATACAAAGGAATTAAACTTGTTTATAGCTAATTGTGTCATTTAAGTAATTTTCTTGGAGAAATACTTGATCTTCTACAATAATTTCAACACTTTTGGCCATGACTATATTCTATATGCTAAAGTTTTTTTGTATTTTCTTTTAATATTGATTTATGAAGTTTGTTGAAATGATAGTAACCATTTATGCTGCTAACAAATTACTAGGACTTTATAATGTTTATAATGTTAAAGTGTTTACTGACTATCTATACTATTACATCAATGCATTAACAGACATACAAAATGAGACAGAAGATAGCTGTACTTTGAGTGCTTTATTATATTGGAATTGCAGTGGATATTAACATTTGTACAAATGTTCTTTTGTTCAATCTACAAAAAGATGTAAAATTTTAATAATTTCTGCAACAACAAGTCTCCAAACTTAAAATAAAAAAATACATACAAAAAAAACATACAAAGCATAAAATAACATAAGAAATGCTTCAGAAAATATTTACAAATATGGTACCAAAAAGTTTCTGTTTCCGCTGAGGAAACTGGTTACTATACAAGAAATGCTGTTGTACACAAAGCAAAACAAAAATAAAATACAATTTTATACAGCACCTTTTGCAGTTATTTAATGACACAGTGTTAGAGAAATTACATAATTTGCTTGTAGTTTTCATCTGCACCCAATGAGGGCGGCCATTTATATACTGAATATTAATGGTTGCCTCCAGTGAATGAAGATGAATAAGTGCCACTCTTGTTCCAGAGGACATTGAGATAAATACTAAAGTCAAGGCCCATCACAATAATAGTAACTCAACTCCTAACACTTATTTCTATCATCAATGTTTGATTGATCATTCAATAAATATATAATTTTAGTATAAACTTGGTTCTACTGAAGCATGTAAAATAATACCGAATCTTGTCTACATCAACAAAACTGATGTTTCTTATGGTCATAAGATCTAGCTTCAACTTCAGGAGACATTGTGCAATTTCAGCAAACCGTAACATCCCTGTAATTACTAATACAATTATTTTAAATAACTGACATCATTCATCATCATCCCTGTATGAGTGCAGGCCAAGATAGAAAAAGGAAATGCTTCTTGTCAAGTCAAGCCACTGTATAATCACTGGAGTTCATTGATTAGAAGAGATGTCAAAAAGCATTAAAGTGTCATAAATTAAAGGATTTATGGATTTCAGATGAGAAAATATTCAACTAGTAAAATAGGAATGAATAATTATGGCCAGCTTTGGTCAGTAATCATTACAACAAATACAAATAGTCCCTAATTTTCTATTTCAGGAAAAATGGCCCAGGTCATGCCATGCATCTATCATGCTTTGTAAAAAGTAAATACATTTCATTAATTTTGAACATAGGCTATTGATCATTATGTCGAAAGTAAAACAATCGAGGTTATTAATGTAGAACTACAGTACATTGCTTGAGCTGCAATGATGAAAAAGCTAAATATATAGTACTTTGTTTCATATAGCTCTAATGTGTATAAATATCGAAAACAATATAGCTCTAGACAGTCAATAAATCAAAAGACAAAATCAAAATTAATTATGTTTTGACTTAGGTTTAAAATCCCAAAACTTAAGATGGCCAGAGATAACTGCATGCGGCTTTCCCGGCTCCCCTAAGATTGGCCAAGGGTTCATGTGATTTCAGCGTGGAGAGAGATGAAAGTTGCTACCACTGAAAACAAAAAATAAGACAAATTTCAATTGCCTGTTCCTTCTCTTCTTTGATATCATCTATCAGGGGAGAGTTGGGAGACCCCATACACATTGGATAGTTGTCCAAAATCATCATGTTAGGCCAATTTTCTTTTAAGAAGGATATAAGTCTAAACCAAGTAAAACTTCATAGTTTATAAGTTGATTTTAAAATGAAAATATATTGAACAATATAATTATTTCTTCTGTAGTTTATGGCTGAAATTACTGAATATTTATTCAGCACCTTTAGTTGTAAATTAAGATTCTAATTTATAATTTAACTAGCCAAATTTACAATCCTATGTATAGATCGATTACTGGCTGTAGTTTAGGGATACAGTGAAGGCAACCATAGTTCAGATAATAGGATGTAGCAAGGTTCAATGAGTTCTATGTTGTGACAATTTTAGGTATTCCTATGAAGTCAGAATGTGTATAAAGTAACATGTAGGTTTAGAAGCATTGCAATACCAATGATCAATGGCTTTAAGGCAAACAAAGGGCTAAATAATAACTTTTAACTTATTGCATATTCTCAGAACAAAATTCTACATGACTGTTTTTGGGGTTATTTTGGAGGCACATATGGTCCGAAACAGAAACTAAAGAAGATTGAAATATTGTGAAGCCGGAGAACATATAACCAATAAGGAAATGAATGTCTTCTTGGTCATCATGGTTACAATTCACACAAAACTCTCTTTCAGCATTCATCACAATGTATCTTTTCTAATATAAAGCTATATTCAGACATAAATGAGCCTAAGTAGTGATGAGGGGGGCTGGAGTGTTACAATATACACTTGTCCATATACTGTTCAAATTTATCAAGGATTTGTTCCATAGCATACCTGTAATTTCATCTATTTTAGTTTTTTTTATGCTAACCTCGCAACACTATAAAAAAAAAAAACAGGTGCTTGTCCTATTCTAAGGCTCATAAAGCTCTCATTTTATATAGGAAGCAATAACAGTACTTTGGTAAAATTGTTCTGCATATACGTAGACCCAAAATTCCGTTTGATGACCTGTAAAAAGGTAAGGTAAGAATTCATACAGGATAATGATGATTTATATTTCCAAAATATCAGATATTGCTTATTTTTTAAATATTTTGGTGTGGTTCATCTGTTCATTATTGAATTACAGTAATGCTTATTATGATGTCAATGATTTTTCTCATACGAAAAATGGCCTGGGTTTCATAAGTGTTTTTTTTATAGAATTTTCATCAGATTTGTCAGTATTTTAGCATCAGAGTTTGATCAGTTTTTTCTCATATGAACAAAATAAAGATGTAGGGAGGTTCTTAGGATTATTGTATCATTCAGGCCATGAAAGATGGAATGCACATGGTTGACATCTGAATGCTCTCCAATTTTTTTTTCATGGACGCATAGACTTGCATTGCGAGTCTCATCCATGATTCAGATCAAAATTGTCCACGCCTCCATGATTTTGTGTGACTTAAGGCCCCGTTACACACTTCAATGTCTCAGCAATCCAACCAACGATCTGACCTGGCCAAGATCGCTGGGACATCGTTTAATGATCACTGCTGAGGTGTCACACGTACAGATATACTGAACGACACAGCAACGATTCAGCGACAAGCGAACGATACTTGTGGTCATTTGGTCGCCTATGTGCTTCAGTTCTGAATAGGCGAAGTCGTAAATGAGATTGTTGGAAAGGTGTCAAACACAACGATTTTGCAAGTTGAACGAACAATGAACGACAGATGCATGGACACGTTCATAAACCTACGATCAACGATCTAATGACTTATCATTGATTGTATCTACGTGTCACATGCAATGACGTTGTTACAACGTCGCTGCACCGCCCCAAAAGCCGTGACATACCAACGATATCATTAACGATATCATAGCATGTATTGGGCCCTTTACTTTTCAAAAATACAAGGACCAGTGAACAGCCCTATAGACTCCAACAGGTACAATTTGTACAGTGCCTACAAGTAGTATTCAACCCCCTGCAGATTTAGGTGGTTTGATAAGATGCAAATAAGTTAGAGCCTTCAAACTGCAAACGAGAGTAGGATTTATTAACAGAAGCATAAATCTTACAAACCAAAAAGTTATGTTGCTCAGTTGAATTTTAATAAATTTTAAACATAAAAGTATGGGTCAATTATTATTCAACCCCTTAAACCACCAGCATTCTGTTTGGTCCCCCTAAAGTATTAAGAAGTAGTTCAGGCACAAAGAACAATGAGCTTCACATGTGTGGACGTATTATCTCTTTTGCCAGCCTTTTCTGACTATTTAAGACCCTCCCCAAACTTGTGAACAGCACTCATACATGGTCAACATGGGAAAGACAAAGGAGCATTCCAAGGCCATCAGAGACAAGATCGTGGAGGGTCACAAGGCTGTTAAGGGGGTACAAAACCCTTTCCAAGGAGTTGGGCCTACCTGTCTCCACTGTTGGGAGCATCATCCGGAAGTGGAAGGCTTATAGAACTACTGTTAGCCTTCCACGGCCTGGACAGCCTTTGAAAGTTTCCTCCCGTGCCGAGGCCAGGCTTGTCCGAAGAGTCAAGGCTAACCCAAGGACAACAAGGAAGGAGCTCCGGGAAGATCTCATGGCAGTGGGGACATTGGTTTCAGTCAATACCATAAGTAACGTACTCCACCGCAATGGTCTCTATTCCAGACGAGCCTGTAAGGTACCTTTTACTTTCAAAGTGTCATGTCAAGGCTCGTCTGCAGTTTGCTCATGATCACTTGGAGGACTCTGAGACAGACTGGTTCAAGGTTCTATGGTCTGATGAGACCAAGATCGAGATCTTTGGTGCCAACCACACACGTGACGTTTGGAGACTGGATGGCACTGTAATGACCCCAAGAATACCATCCCTAAAGTCAAGCATGGTGGTGGCAGCATCATGCTGTTGGGCTGTTTCTCAGCCAAGGGGCCTGGCCATCTGGTCCACATCCATGGGAAGATGGATAGCACGGCCTACCTGGAGATTTTGGCCAAGAACCTCTGCTCCTCCATCAAGGATCTTAAGATGGGTCGTAATTTCATCTTCCAACAAGACAACGACCCAAAGCACACAGCCAAGAAAACCAAGGCCTGGTTCAAGAGGGAAAAAATCAAGGTGATGGAGTGGCCTAGTCAGTCTCCTGACCTTAACCCAATTGAAAACTTGTGGAAGGAGCTCAAGATTAAAGTCCACATGAGACACCCAAAGAACCTAGATAACTTGGAGAAGATCTGCATGGGGGAGTGGGCCAAGATAACTCCAGAGACCTGTGCCGGCCTGATCAGGTCTTATAAAAGACGATTATTAGCTGTAATTGCAAACAAGGGTTATTCCACAAAATATTAAACCTAGGGGTTGAATAATAATTGACCCACACTTTTATGTTTAAAATTTATTAAAATTCAACTCAGCAACATAACTTTTTGGTTTGTAAGATTTATGCTTCTGTTAATAAATCCTACTCTCGTTTGCAGTTTGAAGGCTCTAACTTATTTGCATCTTATCAAACCACCTAAATCTGCAGGGGGTTGAATACTACTTGTAGGCACTGTATATATGAAATATGTGTATATGTGAAACACAAACATCTGAATGAGCCCTTAAGGAGTGCCTGTCACATGGAAAAATGCTAATAACCAACAGATATGGTATTATACTGCTAGTGAATAGCATTGTGAACCTGTCCGGTGCCTGCACATTAAACCCACTGCAGGAGGAAATAAACTTTAATCTTCCTGGCTGCACTCCGGTGGCAGTCATGAAGGCAGCGCTGGCACGGGTTCATTCACTGCTCTGTGTATGTAGAGTGGCGGTTGTAATCGTCCCCCACACTGACCAACAACTGCTTTGCATAGAAGAGTCAGTCTGTGAGGGGCACGGCTACAGATGTATATACAGAGCAGTGACTGAACCTGTGCTGGGCTGCTTCCATGGCTACAACTGGAGCGCTGCCAGGAGGATTAAAGTTTATTTCCTCCTGACATAAGGGCATAATGTGCAGGAACAGGTCAGGTTCAGAACCATATAACCTGCAGATTAACCCCATATCTGCAGATTAATTGCATTTTTTCACCTGACAGGTCCTCTTAAAGATACCAGAACATAATACCTTAGTCATCTTAAAAAGAATACGACTAATTCTAACTTTTGCCAAACTATGTTAAATACAATTATTTTTAAAGTTGTTGTCCCAAAACAGGCATTGATGATATAGAATTATTAACTGATTGGGATAGATCAGGTGGTCCGACTCCTTTGACCTTTGCCAATTGGTAGTGATTGGTGGCAATGCTGCCAAGAAGCATCGTGACACTTTGCTGCATGAATCCATTTCAATGTCACATTGTTAACATATTATATTTATTGGCATTATAGGCAATTGTTATTATTAATATATTACAATTTTTTATTCTAAAAGCTCAATTTTATCAGGAATGTACTTAAAATATAACACACACAATACACTACCGTCAAGTCATATGTAATTATATTTAGAACTTCCCCCAGATGCAAAACAGCTATCTTCATTCTTTCTTCTTGCCAAGTAAATATGCCACATGTCGTAATCCATTCACAAATAAATGAAGGGATTATTTTAATGTAGCCACTACAGATTTAGAAGGTTTACTGTCATGGCTGGCACCATGAGGATGTTCGGTATTTAATAAGAGCTTTCGGGAGTGACCAGTACTTTATGTGCTGTCTGTAACCTAGAATTCCTGCATAGCATTATACAGTCTTAGTGATATAGACTCTGAGGCAGAAAGTTTGATACTGGCTACAAATTCTAATGGATGCCAAAACATAGCAGATCCAGAGCTCACATCTAGCACAACACTAAGGCTGGAGGGATAAGAGGAATAATCTGCCCACACAGACTGAGTATCTCATGAATATGTCATCTTCCACCGGTTATACAGGATACAAGCCTGTTATTATTTAACTCATTAAGTACTTTCTAGATGTACTATTCTCAAGTGCTGTGATAAAAACATGTTATTAAAATATATTAACATAAGATAAGACAATGGGAAAAAATAGTAACAATTATGATGGTCATTGTTTGACAACACCGTTAAAGGGAATCTGTCAGCAGGTTTTGGCTACCTCATCTGACAGCAACATGATGTAGGCAAGGAGATTCTGAATCCAATGAGGTATCACATAGATTACTGGGTGTCGTTGTTTTGATACTATCAAATTATTGAGTTTAAAGTATGTATCTGAGCTGGGAGAGCAGCCCCCACCCAGACCAGGCTCTCAGTAGACATTGTGAATTCCCTGTAAGGTGTCAATAAGAGAGAGGGGGAGTGTCAGACTGCCGTGAGTGTCATAAATTAGCCTTGTAATGGTAATCACAGGGTAAAAATCCATTTAGGTTACAAAAACAATAGCAGGCACACAGAGTAGAGAACCACAGTTGCTTTGTCTTATTTAACTCTTACAATACTGTCTTAGCTATCATAGCAAAAACCTGCTGACAGATTCCTTTTAAAGCCAATTAATGTTCCTGGGTCAGGGCAATCTATCCCAGCTGGCGGCAGTGCCAAATGCTACTATGGACTTATGGTACCAGGAATATCATAGTACTGCTCTTAATTGTACAGGGAAAAAACTTATCATTGGAAGTTAACAGTACAGAAACTGTAATATTATTTACAGTGGTTTCTGAGATTTAAAAAAATGTCTGCCCTTTTCCAGGAACTGCATATAAATTGTCCATAAACTGAGTCTTATATTGCCATAATGGCCTAGTCACTTTTTCTGGCAAATTGAATATAAGATACATTAAGGGCTATTTTTCACTTAAAGGGAATCTGTCAGCAGTTATTTGCTACGTAATTGAACAGCATGAGACACCTAGTCCTTTAGCGATAATCTACTGCTGATAAAACATTGATTTTATGGAAACAACAACACACAGCCTAGCAAGTGAGAAACTGAAATCAGAAGCTCCGCCACTACACCATGTGGCTTCCAGATTACATAGCAAATATTAGTTGATGGTTTCCTTTAACTTTATGCATGTTTGGCTTTCCATACATTTTTTGCAACTAGTCTTCATTAAAAATCTAGAACTGTTTTGCTTTTGCAGCCTCTGTGCTTCACTATACATAGATGGCTGCTGAATGAGTTATGAGTTTATTGGTACATTGATCTGGCCGTATATCTGCTTAGAGGAGTTCAAGAAGTAAAATAAAACAGTTCCCAACACTGTCATCAGAAAGCCTTTTCACAGTTAACTTGTTCTGCTGCCAGCTATGTAGGTTGCATAGAGGCTGCAGAGACCAAATTTTCCCAAATTTTACTAAAAAAGAATAGCAAAAATTATTTTAGCCAAAAATGCATGCACTTAAAATTTGTTTTTGGCTTTATAAACGGTAGAATTAATAGGAAGTGGTCATTCCAGAAATGCTAGTTACCTATAGATATAGAGTTAAATAGCTTTTAAACCATACCTGGTTGCCTTACTGAAGCAGCAGTTACAGGGAGAACATGGAGTTGTATCCTCACTGCAGCCACTTGCTTCCAGTCCTTGAGTTGTTACAGTAACTGCTCACTACACAGTAAAAAACATTGATTGACAGCCTTTTATGCAGCATGTATGTGAAAAGCAGGTTGTCAATCAATATGCCATGGAGTGATTATAGCTGAGCTAATTCTATAATGAGAAGTGACTTTAACAGTGGCTCCTGGCACCACACTAATGACTGGAAGCAAACAGTTGCAGGGAGAATATAACTTAATTTTCTCCCTGTATCTGCTGGTCCAGTAAGGCAATTGCTATTAACTGTAGATTATCGCTATATCTGCAGGTTTTATTTTGCAAATTGCCCACATAGAGACAATTGTCCAGCCTATACCCCTTTCAAACCATAACACTAGATCTGATGATTTTACATATCTAATAAAAAATGCCTTCAGCTTACGACATTGTGACTTTATTTACTTTATTTATAAGGTTTTAATTGGATATATTATTATTACTAATAATAATAAACATTTTTTTTATTTTATTAATTTATTCTATATATAATATCAAGTATGTGGAAAGGAAAAAATGCAGGATAAGATCCAGATGGTCCTGTGATTTGTTTTTGGAGAACAATTAATCTTTGCGTCCTTAAAGTCAAGTTTACACAGAGTTACAATGTGTTTCATAACTCAGGTGAAGGTATCGGTTTACTAATCCTGTTTTGTCAAGCAGCTACATAAAGGTTAAGAAAGTGAACGGTCATTATTCAGAGCTCCAGACACATTCCATTTCCTATCTTTATAAGCGTGCCTCATTAATCTTTGCTGAACAGTAATTATATTGATCTGTTAAATTTAGTTACTCTCCACCAAATTCTTGTCTTCCCCATATGCCAATATTTCATATTCACACTAAGTAAAAGCTGATATTTATTGCAATGCTCTAATTTCCAGATTTATTTAAAATTCCTTGTAAGAACATACCTGTAAGGTGAGGTGTTTTTTTTTAAAGGGAACCTGACATTGCTGGCCGATCCACGAGCGCAGTAAGATTTTAGCTATGTATGTTCTGCGTCTTTTAACCTGCCCGCTGCCATTGTGTAACAGGTCTCTCCCCAAACGGCAAGCAGGGGGAGACTCATCACTCACAAGGAGCAAGTAGGGAGAAGCCGAGAAGCCGCAAGAGATCGGCAAGTTTGACTAATCACCTATGCAGCTTGGTCGGCGGTCGGCTTTTAAAGTACAATTTTTTTGGATACGCCACAGAATTTCAGGCAGCTTGTATCAACTGTCAAGTTCCCTTTCCCTGCATTTACGAAGGTCCTAATAAGTAAATTAAACATCTTAAGGGCCGTTTATACGGAGCTATGATCACCTAAACAAAATTTTGTTCTTGGTCATTGTCTAGAGTAACTCTGCCAATAAACTTTGAGCTCTTAAGGAATTTGCAGATTTACAATGTTGTTCCAATAGCAGAAGTGCACTGCTCTCCAGCCTGCCAGCTTCATGCTTGCTAGGGAAGAAGGGCATTTCTAGTGATTGAGTTTGGATCAGTGGCATTGTTGTTGTAGATCTGGTCCAAAGTCAATTCTTTCTGATGCAGCAAGCAGGGGCGTGTTTACAACAAGTGCAGGGGTTGCAATCGCACCTGGGCCCTGGATCCTACGGGGGCCCAAAAGTCCCTTTGGCATATGGAAAAAGACTAATGCTATTAAAGATTTGCAATAATTTTGTGCCCTGTTGAAGCTTTCGCATTGGGGCCCATGAGCTTCAAGTTAGGGTATGTGCAGATTATTTGGAGACACTGCGTCCAGGATGCAGTGTTTCCGGACCTGAGGGAAGCCACGGGTGAATGTAGGGTGAGCATAACCACTCTATACCACGATCTGCATGCAGGATGGCTTTTCCCTGTATTCACCCGCTGGATATTGCTTCCGACTATGCAGCAATAAATTAACATGCTGCGGAGATGCAGAAGCACGGCAACCTGCATCACAGCAGAAATAATGCAGTTCATAGGAAGAAAGATGCCAAACAGTAGTGGGAGCAGGGTTGGAAAAAGGTTTAATTGTCCTCTTGTGATAACCTCCTGCTGATAAAAAAAAATTATTTTATAAAATTATTTTATAAATATACAGCAAGCAGCCCAGTAAATGACACATAGCTGGAATCTGGATTTCTGAATACCTTGTGATTAGCTGGAAAAACTTGGTCACAGATTCCCTTTAAGATGATGAGAATTACCGTTTACTGTCATTGTGAAGATTGACTGCTCTACCACTTGTCTACGTTGTTATGACAGACTAAGGTTCTGATGACATCTATATTGGGTTTTCTTAGACACAGAAATCACAATGCGAAGTTGGCTTTACTAAATGACAAAAAGCAGCAGGGGATGAGTGATCCCTTTGACTTGCTAATGGACTCATCAAGTTATACTCAGGCTACGCTTCTATTAAATTTGACAGAATCTGTAGTGCAGATATGAACATGACCAAAACAATGAAAGCATTACAAGCTTTGAGAAAATATGTTGGAAATGAGCTACATAGATGATATAAAAACAAGCCTGATAATAATCTTATGTAGAAGTTCTGGGAAAGGAAGGTGTGTCACAGTCCGCGCTGCCAGGGAATCCGCTCGTGAATAACGCTAGTAGTCGGTGTTCAAATCAATCCTTTATTCATGAATAAAGGATTGATTTGAACACCGACTACTAGCGTTATTCACGAGCGGATTCCCTGGCAGCGCGGACTGTGACACACCTTCCTTTCCCAGAACTTCTATTTTCGTCTACCCGAGTGGAGACCGGTGGAAGTCCAGCAGCAGCCATCAGGACACCTATTCTATCAGGCTTTCTAAACCAGTTGTGGGTGACACAACTGGATTAGGTGAGTGGAACCTTTTTCTCACCTGTATTATTTTAGTGTCGAGTGATAAGGGCACTATTGCGCCTCTTGTCCCCCCCCCCTTTCTTTTCTAATAATCTTATGTAAGATCCTAGTACATAGCACAGGGGATGGAGAACCTCAGGCCCCAGGGCCGTATGCGGCCCTCGATGACTTTTTGCGGCCCACGGGCAGATTCCTGGGGACCACAGTACTTGGGCTGGCAGACACGTTTTGCAGACTGGCTGCCTTTTAAATTCAGCTCCCCAATTATCTCTATGCCCCAGTCTCTGCCTCCCCAGTGATGTATGTGTCCCCAGACTCTCCTCTGATGTCTATAGCCCTAGCAAATTTGGAAAAACAGTTGTAAAGCAACATGACCAATATCACTAAATATCACAGCCACGCCAAAAAGAAGCAGCTCCAGCCACCACAGTAAGGTTAATTTTCAGGTTGATAATTTTGTGCGGCCCCTGAAGAATGGTAGAGATTTCCAAATGGCACCCGGCAGAAAAAGGTTCCCCACCCCTGCCATAGCATGACACTGACAAAGGATATTATTTAAAGGAGAATTTGGAAACATAATGAACAGTTTCAGGTCACCCAGTGACATCATATAAATATCAGGGACAAATCTTTTTTTTTTACATTCAATAGTTATAGTCAAACATGAGAAAGGACAATGCTGAAGATTACACAGCCACAAAACCATCACTCTAATTACTCGCAACCTACGGAGCACAGAACACCCATTTAATTTTTTTCTTTGGTAATTCAAGGACATTTTCATCATAGCAAAATACATAACAGATTTTTTATTTGTTCATTTACAAAACATGTATGTATCACTGCACCATGAGACCAACAAGCCTCCTGTCGGGAAATTAAGAGATAATAGTACACCTTATGTATAAAAACTTGCACGTGAGGAAGCCAATCAAGTCCCAGCTACTATTTATAAGTGCAGTTAGAATGTAAGCTGTAACCTGATTGGTCTTTATAGTTATCGTTTGCACATCATCCATGAATCCCCCATTGTTGAAGAGCAGGGTGGGTAACTCCAGGCCTTGAGTGACGCACACTGGTCATGTTTTCAGGATTTACTTAGCATTGCACAGGGGTTGGAATCATCACCAGTGCAAGTGATTATATTACCACCAGTGCAATACTAAGAAAATCCTGAAAACATGACCTGTTGGCAGCCCTCGAGGCCTGGAGTTCTCCACCCCTGTTGTAGAGGCTCCTGTCAAAAATATGGCTGGCATACAAATAGGTGTAGCCTACAACAACCAGCTATAATTTCTTTCTATCATTTATGGTACTTAGGCTACGGATCCACATTGCAGATTTGGATGCAGAAGTTTCTGCACTAAATTCGAAATCTTGGCAGACAAACACAATGTATTTTTATGCATTTTTGGTGCATATTTGGTGCGGTTTTGATGCGTTTTGGCATGTGGATTTTCCATGCTTTTTTTATGTATTTGGATTGAAAAAACGCTGCCATAAATACACCAAGAATTGACATTTTGCAGATTTATTTCTGCACCAAAACTGCAAGGGAAAAATAAGCAATGTGAGCACAACACTTCAGAATTTCCCATTGATTTTGCTGGCTTCAGGATAGACATGCAGATTTGTGACAATCTGCAAGCAAAAACGCATTAAAAAATGCAGCAAAAACGCAACATGTGCACACAGCCTAACTCTCCAGTTACAGTTTCAATGACCCAACATAGTTTACCGTATATTGTTAAATTGGACTTTTTTTTATGTTTTGTATCTTCACCTCTTTAGGCTAAGATAAAGAACATGAAAAATACATCCAATTTGAAAATATAAATTATGTTTAGTCATTGAAACTTAATGGAAAGAATAGATGTCATGACATTAGGCCATGATGTAGCTTGCACTGAACAGAAGTGAAAATACAGTATCAGGGGGTAGAAAAAAATTATACCACTCCTCTATCATTATGTAAGCTTTTTTATGATAACTAAAATAATTAATTACATGTTGCTAATAATCCAAATTAGGCCCTTTCACATCAGCGTTATTAGAAAAATGCGGCAGTTGCGGTGAAAAAACTGCGTCTTGCCGACTAACCGTCACACTTGCGGTTCACCTGTGGCAAGCCCCATGCAATGTTTATGGCGCTTGCGGAAGGTGCGACAAGTGCAGTATAGTTGCGGTTTTGGCACTTGCAGCAGATGCGGACGCGAAAAAAAACGCGGTCAGCCATGTTTTTTTCGCGGCCGCATCTGCTACAAGTGCCAAAACCGCACTTGCCGCACCTCGACATTACCACAAGCCCCATAGACAATGCATGGGGCTTGCCACAAGTGTGCCGCAAGTGCGGCCATTATGCAGTAAATGCGGCAGAGACTGGTTGTCATGGCTAACATGCTGCTTACATGCAATTAATAATTTTACATATCTTGATAACGTGTAATATGGAAGCCCTTTTAAAAATATGGTTCCAGGAAGAAGTGCCTTTAAAGTCCGCGCTGCTGCCCAAACGAACCACCAGACTCACCAGGGTATCTGGTTGATGAAGCTTTATTCCACCTATGCGTTTCGGAGCCCCCCCTCCTGGATATCTCCCTGAGGAAGGAGCCAGATGGGGCTCCGATACGCATACTGGAATAAAGCTTCATCAACCCAATACCTTTGGTGAGTCTGGTGGTTCTTTAGGGCAGCAGTGCGGACTTCAAAGGCACTTCATCCTGGAACCTGATCTACTCCACAGTGAACTGTGGAAGTGCGGTCCCTGTGGCAGCTGCATTATGCTAAGCGAGTATACTGGTTGTGGGTCACACAACCTGACCAGGTGAGCAGATTTCATACCATCTATCACCGTGCATCTCTGTTAGGAGATAAGACCCTATCGCGCATTCTCATATTTTACAGCTTTTAAAAATGTGGCTTACATTGAAAACCTTATATAAAACATTAACGGACAGTCTATATTAAGTATTTATTGAGCCATCACTAAGTTTCATCACCAATGCCAGTACCACTGACATGATGAAAAATTCAGACAACACACATTTATAACAGGCGGTAAATATTCAAAATGGCTTTTTCTTCCTATATATAATGCCTCTCCGGATGGTTATACATACAATATGTGAAACATTTTTCAGTGGCAACCTGGTGCAAAACAATTCCAAATTTCTATAGCGGACACATTTTCATAGACATTTTAAATAGCTCAAAATAGTGCAGTTTCCCAGAATATACAGTTGTAGTTTGGACTAGGTTACTACCAAATACCTTCTTTGGCTATGTGCACACGTCTTTTTCTGGAAAACAAAATAAAACTATCAAAGAATGTTCAAAGGAATTTCTATGTACTAGACGACTTGCTATGTTTAGGCTTTTGAATGTCTTTTAACCACTTCAGAGGTTTTTAAAATGCCAAGTGGTTAGAAGATGTAACATGTCCATTCACCTAGTGATTCTAACTTCTGCTTTACAGCACAAGTGAATATTTGCTAGAGCGTTTTGCCTTAATTTTCTGTTAGCTCTTTCTTTATTATTCAATTGAGTGAAACACAATAATTGGAAAATGAGAGTAAAAAAGACTTTGCCAAAAAATATAGAAAACCCTTCCACTTGTTCCACTCAGTTTCTGCTCTAAAATTCCTTGCAAAACTATGTGTGCACATAGCCTTGACAAATAACAGTTTACTATGAGTATTGGTTGGTCCAGGTTCCATCTTATGCACTTGAACGTGTGGAATTGGACTATACAAGTGTATCTTTGCATCTCTAACTGACAAAATGACAAAACACCAAATGATATTGCAAAAAGTACAAAACAAAGTTTTACCAAAGTGCTCAATGATTCAGATATTTTTCTTGATCACACTTCAGTCTCTTTCCTACACAGGAAATAAACTCATACTGGTGCTTATAAACCATAAAGTAAAGAAAATAATATAACAAAGCAATCAGATTAAGTAGGCAATTCGTGACAGGCAGTTACAGAAATGAGAATGATTTTGTAATCCTTGATTTATGTCACTAAGAAACTGAAAAGTGGCAAATCTTGGGCATGAAAGTTAAGTAGATGCAAAAATCCATGCACGTAGTATACTGAAGTGAAACATGGTCAATCGAAACCTGAGCTACGTTTATAGTGCATTGAAGCACTGGGTTGATCTATTATGGGTCAAAGGCTGGCTTCAGTTTGTGGGTCAGATCCGATCCGAGGCTGTCAGGATTGATGTGCATAGTCGGCCCTATTCTCTCAGATAACTGAGTATATATGGCTGTCTGTCCCTACATGTGCAGTGGACAATGAAACCTAGGGTGGGGAGAGGTATCATCAGCAATCATTGATTACACATGTAACATTTGTTATGTGTATAGGTGATAAATGTTTATGGGACAACTCATTTAATTATGACAAAACCTATAATAGAATCTCTGATGTATGTGTAAGCATAATAAAGAATGAACCCGGCAATGAGCCCACGCGACGAATGTCACTTTTCAAAATGCGCTACCTTCTATAGTTCCCAACTAGCTACTACAATCAATTTTTATTCTGATGAAGGTCACGTGTTACCGAAACGTCAGTTTTTGATTGCTATTAAAAACTTTCACGTTTATCATTTTTGAGTGCCGGGTTCATTTTTTATTATTGATGGACTGAACCCCTACCCAATCACCACCTTTCAACTATTAGCAGAGTGATGCAAACATAGTTAAACATAGCCTTAATAAAATACTTTCCAAAAAGGTTCTGCTTCTGAATTTTGGATTCTGCATTTTGACCAACATAATAAGCAATGGAGGCATCCGACACCAATGTAAGAAAAGCCTTAATGACTGGTTGGAATCATAAATCATCACTCCCATATACAACAGTTTACAGTTATTTATTAGATAAAATCACCAGCAATACATAACTAGCGCTTGCATATACAGATGTAGCAGTGCTGAATTTGTAATTTATCGTTTAACTCTTTGGGGCTGCTTTCTTATTACATTGTAATAAGATAAAGCAATAGGTTTAATTACAAGTCCATGAAAATCACAGGTAAAATATCCATAAAGTCACGATAAAAAGAGTCAAATGACAAACTAAGCTCTGCTATTTCTGTAGTACATTTCTATGTAACATAGACAAACACTTGACTTTCTAAGGTGAAATGGGCTTTCAAGACATAAATATGTCTATACATTTTGTGCAAATCAAATGAACTGCAATTAAAGGTGCTTGGTCCATATGGCGGCAAGTATGGGGATATATATATAATTGCAATGGCTTTTGGGTTTGGTGTTCCCGCAAACATGATTAACACTCATCACCGCCTGTGAAGGTCAACAATCTTAAATGCACTGTTAATTGTAAATGCTATGCAATGGCAAACTGTACAGCAGGACAGACTGACACCAGTCAGCTTGTTGGTTTAGCATAAAAAACAGACATGCCTGAGCCACAAGGTATACATATGTCAAACTGTCAAGCTAAAAAATTGAGAAAACTCAGACGCATATAGAACAGCTGAACCTTATGTTTTTTCCTTTTGATAAAAAAAAATAGAAAAATTACAACTGTATTTTAACTGAGGAAACAGAACCAAACCGTAAAGCTCGATTCCAATCAAAGGTAACATAAAATGCAATGCTTGTGTTACCATTAGTGCTTATGTTCATATAATTTCACTTATGTTCTCTCCATAAAAAAAAAATAACAAAAACAAATCTAACTAAATTAGCACCCTGGGGCATTTTAAAGGTATAGATATATATATATTTTTTTTACACATGGTGTACTAATATATATGCTCCATTTTTATAAAAGGCTATCTGATTTCCCATAAAATGTAGAAAAGCAATAAAAAAGAAAGCATTGGACTAAACGATTTAAAAGTAAATGCTTGCTTAAAAATATATATGCATATATATATATTTATATAATGTATAAAAAGACCTGTACATTGTTTTGGTTGATTGGGTTAAATTAAAGAAAGTACAGTGCACGCTAGACCTGGACTCGGGTTGTTTTGGGTATGTAACAGTTCTACATATTACCGTATACATTAAATTTTTAAAATATTTTAAAATAAAGATCAGACTGTTTGTAGACAAGATTTTCGTGGTAAATAGTGTCAGACTTGATATTGGGCGGTGCAATTGTATCTACAGGGTAAATGTTTGGTGGAGAAAAAAGTAAGGCAAATAGGTTTTCCTTTAATTCTGATGGAAAGAAATTTGTACATGCATCTTTTTTAATTTCAATCTATACTTCAAATGATATCATTAAGAAAAGTAGTTCCTTCTCAAGCAATGGTCTGATGTATGGAAGCATACAAAGCTCTTTGGGCTCTGCACTGCAAGAACAGTAGGCACTCTATGCACCGGTATATGGTGGGCTGCACTGCACCAAAGAATAGCTCAGTAACACTACGTACACCCAAAGTAATATGCTATGACATGGTATTATAAAGCTATTCACCAGCACTCTCTATGCCTCACTGTGATATCAAATGGCAAACAAGGGTACAGTACAGGTTTACAAAAGTTCTTTGGTGCTGCATTATAGACCTATACAACTCGGATGTTGTGCAGTGCTTTAAAGGAAACCTGTCACCATGAAAATGCAGTCCATGTCATAGAAGCAGGGGGTTGGATATTGTAAAAGGATACAAGAAAGCACAGTTAGGGTACCTTTACATGTCGCAACATTGCATGCAATTTCACTTGCAACTTACTGGTTGCAGTGAAATCATGGACACATTGTTCTATTTTGTGGTCGTGTACAAATGTAACAATGTGTCCATGATTTCACTGCAACCAGTAAGTTGCAAGTGAAACTGCATGCAATGTTGCGACATGTAAAGGTACCCTTAGCGCTATATACAAGATGTACTGAAAAAAGCAGTACAATTAGAAAGACTCAACTTTTGTGGTTGTGAACAGTCACAACCACCTGAATAGTGTAAAAGCATGACTGCAGCAGTCCCCTGGTATAAACACTGGATATGCTGATAGAGAAAGGGTTTAAAGACCGCCCTGCCAGGACTATTAATTAAATATATGACCTTTATTTGTCAATGTGTTTCGAAGTTAAAAACTTCTTCATCAGGAAAAAATTACTGCCCTGATGAAGACATTTTTAACTTTGAAATGTGTTGATAAAAGTCATATAATTAATAATAACGGTCCTACAGTGCAGTGTTTTGAACCCTTTGGCTACCAGCTTATCTATAGAAGCATGAGGAGCTGAGTAGATTCAATATATATATATATATATATATATATATATATATATATATATATATAAATCAATTTTTTTTCTTAATTAATCACAACTAGTTTTCATAAATGTAAACCTCTGATTTTTCTGTTATTTTTGGACCAGTGGATGATCCTATCAGTGACTGACAGCAGTCTCTCTATGCACACTTATACAAAGACAGCTGTCAGTCACTGATAGGACTGCCCTCTGGACCATAAATCTTACAAACAGCAGAGGATGAAATAATTAAAACACAGGTAACGGCACGCTCTCACTGGCATATAGCTAGAGTATATCTCGAGCGAGGATCGCATTGTAGTGCATGAAATGGATCGCGGTTCCCCTGAACCAAGCGTTACAGCTTCATGTATTTCTAGTCTCAAGTCAGAGGAGCAACTGTGTATTACAATGCAATTCTCATGCAAGTTATACTGAATCTTTTTCACAAACCTATCGATTTACTCAGCTGCCCCTGTTGCTTGCAGATTGGATGGCATTTTCATGATGACAGGTTTCTGTTAATGCCCACTTGAACTAAAGCCCTAATGCAAAGCATATTTATGATATGCATAATACAAAAATCAACAGAAACTCATGGGCTCATATAAGAATTGTCCTATTCACCCATAGCAACCAACAAGATTAATTGTTTAGTTTCTGAACTTAATTGAGAAAACAAAAGGTGGAGTATGGGTTAAAAGTTTCATGTTTTGTAAAGTCATTCTGAAGTATTATTTTGGGAACCAATTAGTTGTTATCTTTTTGGTAAATTGTTCTGTTTATCCATTGTTGGTTGGGTGTTACAGGCAACCATACTGTTTTCATGAATCTCTCATTATTGTATAATATAAGGTAACCGGGCCTAATAGAAGTTAAAGGCAGTAGATTGCAGGTCCAATAATGAATATAAATTTGAACATTCAAGATGGCTTGTCTTATATGAAATAGTATAAAGTAAGAGGTGCATTATTTTTTAAGATACATGGTAGGACAAATATACTCTTATGGCCCTTTAAAGACAGCTTCATATAGGAGAGATATACAAAATTATGATTTTGCCTTGAGAGGAATCAAGTAAAACATTTCCTCAAAAACATTGGAATCAGAATCCATAAGAGTCTTCTGAAGTCATTAAATAGGCCTAGATACCTGGATAATATAAAAATCATCATCATCGACAGTTGTCCTGCATCTCCTAAATCTGGATTTCATAAATAAATCTTTGAGAAATCTGTCCTAAAGGGCCTTATTTTTGAGAATTCAGTAGAAAAAAAAACCTTGATGCTCATACCAACAAACAATCAAATTCAGTTTCCTATTTGCCTAATTGGACTTGGACTGATTGGTATGGGCAAGAATACCACGTTTTCAGGCAACATAGTTTACATTTTGCCCATTATTTTATATAGATAACAAGTATCTATTCTTGTAATTAATAAAAATAAGGAATATAACTGTAATAATTATTCTGAAATGTAAAGAATACCTCACTGGAAATGTAACAGATCATCTTGAAACAATGCTACATGTAAGACAGGATCTATTACTCACAAAGTGTGCAAACAGTCATTTTGTGGTGCAAATAAATATTTAATCATCTTATAAAACCTTCTTCAGAAATGGATTCCAATTTTATTGGACATATCCTCCTAAGTATTGGATCTGCCCCACAAAATGGCTACTTGCACTCGGATAAATTAAACGTTATTAGTTTGGTACAACCCTTGAATTTGGTCTTTGAGCAGAAATGGCTGTTAACCCTTTTTATATATTTTTTAAAGAACAAATGGGTCAGATGACTATGTAGTTACAAAAACAAACAAAACAAAATGTAGCTATGTACATATATGCGGCAGTTCATAAACTAATACATTGTACCAGAACACTGAGAAAGCATCACGCATTTCCCAAAACTGCATGATAATAATGTAATAAATCCCTTTTTTAGACATAAAAAGACAAAACAATGAATACTATAAAAAATAGTAGGTATGGTCTTTCAATGAATGAAGAGACTTCCAGGATTCAAATAAAGTTGAAAAAAGTTCATAAAAATGGAAGATCTGATTTAATACCAAACTCCCGGAGGCAGTTCTTGAACCCATTGTCTCAGAGAATGGGATTTATGTCTGTTCTGTGGTTGGCAAGAGGGTTTAGAGTGGAGCTTCCAACCATATCACTGACTGAAGAGGAAGTCGTAATGGTGTTATGCTGGATAACTTGCTGCTGGGAGCAGGCAGGGACTGGGCTCTCGGGTGGGCTGTTCTCAGGACCTGGGTAAGACATTGGTACAACATTTTGTTATAATTTACTACATAATATAAAACATTTTAAATAAATTAAATAACAAGTGTAAACTAGACACACAAGCAGCATACTTTATTATAAACTATTGGTTCTCATCGCTGATAAACCCTTGAGCGGTTGTAGCAAAATCCCTGTTTACAGAAGCCTCAATACAGTCTCAGTCTTTGGCTGCTAGTGAAACTCATAGTTTAGGCCAAGGTTTTCAGTGGGTTGAAAGCTTAGGAGGCAGGCTTCCGCCTTCAAATTTGCAATATTGTAGTAATTGTGTGCAATGTGAATGTGAATTACTAGTCCCTATATTGAGTACATATTGTAAAATTGCAAAGTAAGTAGTAAGTGCCATCACATGTGAAAGGGGGCATGG